>JANTFA010159727.1:0-10445 GCA_026413405.1 Phytosciara flavipes
TTTAAGAGTTGGCATCAGCGAAATAATTGAAAATGAAATTTTCTTTCAGATTGTGTCGGTTTGAATTTGTAATATATATGCGTAATGTGATATACACAACACGCCGCCATCCACACAGCTTTGCCAAACATGGTAGTCATCGCAAAGATATACAAATTCTCGCTAGCGCACCATATATAGCAAACAGACAACAGTCACTTTGAAATACAGAACAAGATTAGCTGGAAGTAACACACAAAGTCATTGTCATATAATTTTTGGGATTGAGAAAGAACGCCTATTCATGATTTCATACCTCAAGTTGTTTAAGCAATAAAGTGAACCGCAGAAAATCACCACACTCCTTCACGATTTCCAATTAATTTCATGCGTCAAACAATATAATGATAACATTAGGCAGGTACATGTACATAATCAAATATACACACACATATGCCAGTATAATACATATCCGTAGCTCCAGTGCCGCATCTTCATAGAGACCAATTTGAATATGGTCCAGGACTCTCGAATTTCTGTTTACAATGTGAAATATCTCGCTGCGCGGAATTTTTACACGTAGGTATCCATTGTTTAATAAGATTTCCTTGTAAAAACATACGAGTCCCAACGAGTAGAGCACGGCATATATTTAGTTCATAGAACTGCTCTCATCTTTAAATCATTTTATTTGAACACGATACGGTCAAGATATCGACAAAAAACTTCACCTTCACAGCACGGCCGAGTAGCTCAAATTAGGCCCACTCTGTGGGCTCTAGCTTCCGAGCCTAAGATCAGATTTTGACAAACTCTTTTTTCCTGGATTGGTGTAATCAATACCTTTTGCATGATCTATGAACTACGCCGACAATACATTACACCTCGACCAGACCTCGAAAATAGCACTATTTCGACCATAACTTTGGATCGGCTAGACCGACTTTGCTCTTCTTCGAACTTAGCCTGGCTTTTTCGATAAAAAATCGAGGAAGAAAAGTTCTTGCTTTTGTTTTATTTAAGTTATCGTGATGACTGACAGACGGACATTTTTTTTAATGCCCCTTACTCCGGGGTTCGAAATCGACGTGTTACAAACGTAGGAGTAAAGGCATGAGAACCTTGTACTTCGTACGGATCTAAACAAATTAGGCGCTAGACCTGAGTGGTCTAAGGCGCTGAGTATGCTAGATGCGTCACTGCTCCGCTCCAAAGATTTCCAAAAAGCTAAGTTTTTTCGATTTCTTTAAACTTTTTTGCATTTTGAGAACCCCTGCGGCCTGAAACGTTGATCTAGCCACGGCTCTGGTTGAACAATTAATCAAAACATTTGATGTGGTTAGATTAAATAAACCTCTAAAAACAATGCTTTTGTTTTGTTGTCAGTCAAATCACTGGTTCATTTGTTTTGGATTTGCTGTCGATTATTTTCGTGTACAACATTTCCAATCAGAAAACTTTGTGAAACTTCCACTGACACAATCGACAGAGATTGTCATATTGCGAAAAGCTCCGACGACCATTTTAGGTCGTGGGGGTCACCAAAGGATAATAAATAGGTCGTCAAAAAAGGCAACGAATACTTTCATCAATTCATTTACAAGATCAGAATGGGTGACAGAGTAATGTGAGCGGGTAAGAGTTGGTATACTATGACTTCCACCTTTTACACCTTTGAATGAATCATAGCATGACAGTGAAGTATAGTGGAAAGTGTGGAAATCAAAACTTTTTTGATGGCATGCCATCAATATACTACTGACATTGTGCTAACTTATTTGATTGCTTTAACCAAAATGGTATTTTCCATACTTTACCCCACAAGTTATTTGTTTGGCGGTGAAGTTGCTGCGCTCGAAACACACAAAATTTCCACTCATCTCGACTATTTGTTTGCAACACGAAAAAGGAAGTTCGGAAAAAGACTAAATTGACATGCTGACTTAATGATTTCCACCTATCCAACTTTTGAACTCTCGCAACCGCAACCTCAATTAATGTTTCTTTTATAGCATCAGTCACAAAATGTTTTTTTTTGTTTGATTTATTAAACAGCCAATCATAAATCTTTCAGTATTTTTGCCCTCTCCCATAAAAATATTATTTTCGAGAAAGCAAAAACATATTGCGTATTCTGCACGCGTAAAGTGGATGGTATACATTTTCAAAGGATTTTTCAACCGTATTTCGTTTGCCGGTTATATCTCGTTTGGATGTTTTATTTGTATATTTTATACACATTCGAGCATGATGGGTATGGGTTCATAGAGAGAGATATTTTTTTTGTACAGGAACGGAAAACAAACCTAAATAGGAAAATGATTTCTATAATGTGGAAAAACTCTACATTTTTTTAAGGTTTTAATATCTTGTGAAAAACCAATTTTCGTACATCAAAACAATATTAAAGCAGTCTGCTTGTGTCGACGTTGCTTTGGTAAAGACTGAAGCTCACTTTGTGTATGCATAATTTCGGTTTCAGAGTAGGACCTTCCTCTAAAAGTAAATTTTATTAAAAATAAAAGAAAATTGGATTACCATTCTGATGTAAGGAAAGTCTCACATTACCCTCCTCCTATATATCGCCAAATCTTGTGTTGTTAAAACAAAAAATGGGGCGAACTGTATCTCTGTCTATTTGCGATTTTTATTTTCTATCCTTATGTACTGAATACAGAAATTGAGTTAAGTTTTTTTTTGTATTTCAATTTGTGTGCTCTAGTTAGTTCAAATGGATGGGTCTGTCATTCGATTCATCGCAATATTTAAATGAATTAACATAGAAATCAAGCATCAAGCCGTCATATTGCAAACATATTGAATATGGTGATGATGGGACGGGCTGTTGTTTGAGTTTGAATTGTTCAAATATTTCTGATTTATAAATTGACTTTTTTTAAGCTTGGATGAAACACACTCAAGATTGACAGTACTTTATGATTTTACTATCAGTGCAGTCGAAATGTCACTTTTATCCGGCTGTTCATAATCACTTTACCATGCGGAAAGCTGTCATTACATGTACATGTTCCCATCACGGGAAGTGGTCATTACATGCATGTTTGGGCCCCCCATGGAAAGTGTTTATTGCATTTAAATGAACATGGAATAACAACTTTCCGCATGGGACAGCCATTAAAATGAACTACGTTGGATGGTGGAAGTAATTCATCAATTCGTGAAAATTTATGAGACTCGCGAACTAGCTTGGGAAACTGTAGTTTAGACTCATTTAATTGCATACCTCGCCTTCGGCTCGGATATGCTCTACTCTTGTTAAAGTTACAGCTTCCGAAGCTTGTTGCTCAAATACACACTCGAGAGTTCGATTCGTATCACAAAATTTTATCTCTCATTTAATGAATGACTCCGCCGCGCCGTATGCTACGTAATCTAAACTCGTATGAGCACTGTCTCAAAAAACTCTTCCTACTTTCATTATAAACAAATGAGTTAGTTTTAACATAAAAGTGTTAAACTTTTTCGATTCAACTTCAGCTGGTTGTTTACTACGTCTTTATGTGTCAGTGTGTGTAGCCATTCTAATAGTTGGAGAAAAACTACGATACAAAATGAAATTTGGAAGTACTAGACCACTTTGAGTTCAATACAGCGTATGCCAGCAAAACTCAAGGGCAAAATCTACACAACGGTAGTACGATCTGCACTCACATATGGTTCAAAATGGTGAACTATGAAGGAAAAGTTTGAGAACAGCAGAGAAGAAAATGCGCCGCATGTCCTTTGGCGTTACAAAGTCGGATCACATCAAGAATGAACATAAACGAGGCACATTGAACGTTTATTTTATGTCGTCGACGAAGTCAAAAACGAGAGAAACGAATGGTTTGCTAAAGTCTACTCCCACGACGAAAGTAATTTGGCGAGAAAAGTTCTTTCGATAGACATCACTAAAGTGAGTAGAAAGTGAAGATCAAAGCACAGTTGGGTCAGCCAAATACGATAGCGACAAAGCGATTCGGGCAGACACAAGAAGAGAAGGAGAAAATTGCGAATGTGAGACCCGTAACACGATAAATGAGAAACGCGTGGCCATGAATTTAATTAAATATTTAAAACGCTGATCCTGAAAGTCAAAATGATTAACAAATCGGGAAGATTTTTGCAACCACTGTTCGTAGGCAAAAATAAAGCGATAAAGAAGTAGAAGTGCCTTAGTGAAATGCCTGAGTTCGATTTCCATTTGAAACAGTAGAGGTGAGTGAGACAGATATATGCTTCTTATGAATGATAGAAGACTGAATATGATAATTTGAATCGGACAAGACGATATACGCATGAGAAATGCAAAAAACATATCTCATGATCCACATTCGGGTGCTTTTATAATGAAAATGTTTCTGAAATATTTCTACTTTTACTTAACATTAAAATTGAAAACTTGATGAACACAGTTAGTATAATACAACAACGATGCCATTCCATTTGGAACGGTAAAATAGGAAAATTTAATTAAACATTCCTCACCGAACCTCATTTAAGTTTTGGATTGAAATATTTAAAAACATTGGGTGTGTCTACGTAGCTAACATTACAATCTGTATTTATGGTTAGGACCGGGAGACCATTCAAGGAGTTATTTACAAAACCCCAAAAAAAAACGGTCCCAACTGAACCTAAGAATTCATACCCACTTCAATGTTCACTGTCCATAACAGCAACATTTATCATTGAAAAGTCATCCTCTTATTGATTCATCGGATTCACTAATTTGGAAGTTTTTTTTCTATTATTTTAATCGCTTTTGTCCTATCGTTACAAACATTTAATCTATATATTCAACAATAAATCAATTCGTAGCCAGCGACGAATCAAATTGAATATAATTTCGTGTTAAAACTGTATACAAAACAACATCAATTCAATACGCAAATATAGGGCGGAAACCGAAATCTGTGTTTGAAATGGATTCAAATCCTGAACAAAAACATAGAGCACGAGGATAATCAGGCATCAGGCTCATATGCAGTATTATTTGCTATAAATTGAATTAAGGCATGGATTTCAAGAAAATTGCATTACACGACATCCTTTTGTGCATGGTATACACGAATTTTCGAAACGTGACACTTCGTATGCTATTTATCTAAACATATAAATGCACGAACATTATGAAAATGTGGTATTGCAGTCGGGGTGTATACAGTTTTGTGTTAAAAAGGTGTGTGATTGTCATAGATATACACATGCATCTATCTTGTTCCCTTGATTTCAGTCAAGGGTCTTACGCTAGAAAATGCGAGTCTGGGAAGAAATTTTTGTCACTACGATAAGTAGACCATTGCTCGATATGGATGAGTGTAACGTTGGATGATGCGCCTTAACCCAATGATATTGATCGCAGTCGGGCTCATCCTTGAGAAATAAGGTAAAAGAAGAGTTTGAAATTATTTAAATCGGTCAAGGGACCTGACCCGCCGATAGGTCGGCAGCTAGTGTGTTGGGTGATGACTATAATATTGTAATGTATTCATAGCTTTTTTAATGTAAACATGAGGAGGACGTCGTTTAATTTAAATTCTATTTCGTTCGCTAAATGGAAATTTTATTTTGCGTTTTTTTTTCTCTCTTTTCTAATTGAATTGAGATTACGTGACAAGTACATAGGTGAAGAGATGCATACATGATGTTTTCGGGATGTGACTGAAAAAGTTTTTTCTTCCATTTATTTGAGTTAAAATATTTTTTCACCCGCATATTATGTGTCGGTGCACATTTGAAATTAGTTGGGACAAAATTTGTGCTAAGCTGAAGCTTGACTTTGTTTTGCCCAGCAAAGGAAGACTTCAAAAGTTTAATTTAATTCAGGTTTTCACGGTCGGACCTGACTTAGGTCAGAAATGGAAAAACTGAAATATCAAAAGACTGAAATTGAAAGTCTTATGTTCAAGACTGAACCCACATCTAAGTTGATGGTGACTTCGAGAAGACTTAGGCAAGTAATACTTTCAAGATTGTCTCCTGACAGCCTTCTTCAGCTATAAAACTTGACACATAGCAGGCAGCCTGGCGTTAAAGTACCGATTTGAGAAAAGTGGATGTAGAGCCTAACGCCTTGTACGACACTAGTTCCCCTCTTGACACCATGCTGCCGCTTTCTTGTACAATTCATCAATAACTCGAGGAAGCAAGCTGGTGTTACATTGACAACTATTGCAATTTGACAATGGAATATTTGGCTTCAGGTTTTCATAATCAGAGTTTTGTTCTCATACTGCATCTCTTGCGACAGCTTCAGCTTCCTAGGAAGCAGGCTGGTTCCTACTTTGGCGTGGAAACATTTTTGAGGCTTAATGTCCCGGCCGCAGACCATTGCTGGGAGCAGTTTTATGGCGATCTGGTGTTCCGATTTCACAATCCAAGAAGCTCATGGCCTAAACAAATGATCCAAGGGCATATGGATTACTTAATCTATACATTGCTTCTTAGGATTATATTTGGAAAAAAATGTAGCCAAAAATAAGGAAACGTTAGCGTCAGGCCAGGTTCAGGCTATTATGACATTCGAACGGCTAAACTAAGTCGAAGTCGACCGGATCATCACTTTATAAAATTTGGGTCATCACTTTAGGATTGCCAAAATTTCATTTTTTCGAGTTACAACTTCAGACTGGTTTCATATGAAAGGCAATACATATGGCTTACCGATAAAAACAGTTTTGTGGTGATCAGGACGAGTGAGTGGGTGAGGTCAATGGAAAAGCTCTAAAATGGCGATGAAATGAGGATCTCGAATTTTATCTTATCCAATTTTTTTCACATTTCACATTCTTGTGAGCCAAAACAATATTTTGTGTGGGGTAACGGCCTTTCCAAATCTTCGGCTACCGTAGCACTCTAACACCCCTCCAATGCGCACTATTTGAATGTCCCCTCAAAGAAATTATTCAGAAGCTCTAAAAATTGTCTGCTAGCGATGTTTACGAAGATATAATGCAATCGTGGTTTCTATTAAATGTTTATAAGCTAAGTTGTTCAACAAAGAATCGTAAAAGCTTTGCGCCGCCGAAAGCACTAACTGCTTCATTATGGAAACAATTTCAAGCAAGCAAATCGTTGATGTGTATACATGTGTCATCCCCCATTTAAGCCAACGTAAAATCCAAAAATCGTCTTCTCATCAATTTTATTAATATGCAGAATTTTATGTTAAAAGATCAAAACAGTACCACAAAGCGAGTTTTAAAATGTTTACGTCATTTTTACGTCTTCCATAAGATAAAATATTCTTTTTAAAGCAAGGAAATCGAAATCGAATCACGAAGCTTGTAGTCATATAAAATCCATATTCATATTGGAAGTAAGACAAACTCTTGTAGCTTGACTGTGACTCTCATCTGTTCATTTCAAAAACATTAAAGCTTTGATGTTTATGTTTCTAATTTTATGAATTTTTTTTCTCTATCCGTTTGCATATTGCGGAAATTGAATAACAATTTAAGCAAACGAAACATTGGATGAAATGGATTCGAAGTAGAGATTACATAAATTTCACCAAAATATTCAAAATTTTATCTTTGCTTACTCCAAAAATTAATCCCATTGTAAGGATGTGATGTAATTTTAACATTAATGACATCGGTATACCGATATGTTACGAAAGCATTCTCTGGCATTAGACACTTTTTCGTCACACAAGCACATAAAATGCAGAATCAGGCCAATTATCTTTGCAACAATAAATTAAAAACCCATTTTCATTTAACATATTTACGTCGGTTACAATGTCATCAAGCGTCGTTTTGTGTGTAATAGAAAACTGTATATACGAAAAAAGACCATAAATTTTAAGAGTTTTGAAAGCGCGCCATTAAATTTAATTTATCTTGTCCAACTGAAAGTCCAACAATGGAATGAGTGGAGAAAAAAACCGCAAACAAACATGTTACAATTGGCGAGCTTATTTTTAGAAATTAAACTTTATACAGAATTGTAAATCACTTGAATTGATACTATATACATGACCTTCTTACACTCTTTCAAAAACAACTCGTCATCTGTTATCGACGCAGCGATTACAAAAATTACCGAAATGTTCAGTTGAGTGTTCTATTTATATAGCAAATCGTTACGATTCAACTGATGAAGTACAAGATCGTGTAGTGTATCGAACTCTAATCAAACTCCAAATTTGAACAGCAGAATTAACAGATTTGACAACGTGGCAAAATTATAACGAAATCACATTCGTATTCTTGAAGGTAGGAAAGGAAAGGGTGCTACGTCAACTTGAACTGGAAAAGGTTACTTGTTCCACCCAAACTCGCTATGGTTATGGTTTTGCCTTTTTATGGTTGCCGTGCTTTTGATGAATTAGGAAGTTGATCCAGTAGTTTTGGGCTGGATGAGGGAAATGAATGTAAGGGAACGAGAAGACAGAGATGCGGAAACGACAGCTAGGCTTCATAATGAAGAAACTACCTTTGCACGAACTGAACAGCACATGTGACTGTTGGAGGCCCACGAATATGTGAAGCTGTTGGAATTCCTCTGGTGTGGTGTGTAATGAACTAACTAAGAGGGCAAAAATGAGGATCCACGTGGGTCATTCCACTGTTAGTGATCCAACATTAAAGCTCACCTGACAACAGAGTCCTATTCGAATGTGCAAGTTCAAGGTCAGAAGTAGCAGCGTTAACGTGATAATAGGGTAATACTGTCGTTTCTTGAAGGCTGAGTTTGAGTTCGATTTTACAGATGTCAGATGAGTTCGTTTTAATGTTTTAGAAAAATTTAGGCATCGGTTATCGACCGACAACGATGACTGGAATAAGGTTCGATTTCTTTGAATGTAATTTTATTGTTAAAGCAAACGAAAGCTTTGGTTTAAAGACCAGAATATATTGGAAAATAAGACAAACGCGAAAAGCAAATCATTAATTACACTCTGAAAAGCATCTCTTTTCAAAGACTGTTAACAGAATTCATAAGAATTCCCTTTTACTGAACTGAATGTGATTTAGTCAACGATGAAATATTACGCTGGAACACAAATAATTAACGAGAATCTCAAAAAAAAATCAATGAAATGTCTCGCAATTTGTATTTTTAATGAACAGAAAGCTTTTACAGCAGATCCCATTTCCGAAACGTTGGTCAACACAAATTGTGCGGAAAGTGTACCTCTCCGACAATACCAACAACATTATTTGCGTCTATTTCATCTGACCTAATTGCAATTAAATTCGTGACATTATAGAGGGAAATTAATTTGTCTTTTATATTTTGCAACAACTCGTCATAAATTAGGAACATGTGCATCTTCAACAGGACTGCACAGAACATAATTACACACAAACATGATTCCGGACAATGTAACTCATTAGTTTATGAGCACAAATTTTTCGAATAAATCACAGGACTTACCATTTTATACTAGGTGCTAATGTGGATAGTTTGTTGAAAATAAAGAAAACATGTGTCAACATACCTGCAAAAAAAAGTGAGAAAAAAATTATTTTTTTCAATTGCTGTTTTTCATAATTTTCATTAATTAAACTGAAGTCTGGGTTCGCATTTTATTTTAGCATGAGAGAAGAAAAGAATAGTTTAGATTAAGATGTCGTTTGCATTGCTACAAGACTTATTTTTGTGTTTTGTCCGATTGAAGCTGAACAATGACAACTTCAAAAGCCCAAGTCAAAACTCTTCACAGTAAGTGATGGCTTTTATAGTGTACCATTACATGGATCAGAGATGTACAGGCCCAAAAGTTTGGCGGTACAATAGTTCATCACACCCGATCGGGCTTTGGCCAGGCTTGAATTTCGAACCAAGTTTCAGTCTCTAAGAATGGTTGGCGAAAGTGCGCGCACACCTGAGGATGGATGGGAGTTGTTGAAAGGCGTGCAAACGAGTGTGCAGTGTAGGAGGAGTAGGCCAAAACCGTGCGCACTCCTCTATCTCAATTTTCTGCATAATTTCACTCTCATACCCTCTCATACACTCGAACAAGAATATCAGAGTCCATCAAACAAACAGACACTAAAGTTTGTGGAGAGTTCTCTCCTTTGAGTAGCCATGAAGTTTCTTTTATCGACACAGGCTCAGTTTTGAACTCGAAACTTTGAGATTCCGCACAGGTGGACAGCCATTGACTTTTTCGAAGAAATGTAAATATTTTTGAAACAAAAATTTTCAAAAGAGTGCGCACTTTTAGGGGGAGGTGACTAAAAAGTCGTGCAGAGGCGAAATGGGGGTCGAAAACCATAAGAAAAGTTGAATGGATCGCATCTGTCCTAAAGGAGTATCGGCAATTTTGAACTACATAAAATCCGTGTGATAATCCATCTTTTATTTTGAGTCACTGTAAAATTTCCAGGCGTATTTGAAAGAAGACTAGGTGCTCAGAACAAAACAGAGCAAAGAACTGGAAATCGTACATTGCGTTTAATATTGAACGAAGATAATTCGTCAAGGTACAATTCTTATTGGAAGTCAATCGG
>JANTFA010159738.1:0-10444 GCA_026413405.1 Phytosciara flavipes
ACTACTTGTATTATCCAAAAATCAACATTTAATAGGTATTTTGATGTATGTTTAATGTGATGGGTGAAAGCAACACATATCAGAGAGAAAACATGTCAATTTAAAAACGAATTTGTTTTATCACAAAATTAATTTATGGGTTTGGCCGAACGGGAAAAGGTGTTTGGAAGAGGTGTTGGCGTTTTTCTTTTTTTTGTTGTTGACTGTTTTCTTATTGATTTAACCGTTTTGAATGTACGCGTACGTAATCTAAACACAACGCACAGTTCATTTTAATTGTTTCATTTTAATTGTTTTTGTTTTGTCACAGTTAATATTTATGACCAGCATTGTTCGCCATACGTTGTGGATGGACATATATTGTATGTATACCTACGCGATTATATTGCTAATTATTTTATAGAACAATTTTCTGTTACCAGTATACACCCTAATGGTTAATAAATTAGCAACGGCTATAAATTAACATATGTTAATGTCTTAAAAATGAATGATTTGCTATACAAGTCGAGCATGAAAATAATGCATTTTTATAGTCAAACGTTTGTCATTTATATACGTCATGTCACTTAAGTCGAATGAATTATTGAATACGAAAGTTGTACACATAATACGATGGATTGTTACGCAAAGCTGTGACCATATCCGTTTCTTTTTTGTTGTTTTATTGTGAATTTTGGTGTACGGATTGAGTCAAATTCGAAAGCACTTTTTTGAATGTTTGATAAGTTTACTTAGAATCTGAACACTGGATCAAGATCCGTACGACATATGGCTAGCTGTCCATAAAAGGCATACATCTGTAAGCTACTCTGGAACACTGCATTTTTCGATCATTAAATTTAAAAACTCATTTCTTGTTAAAATTACTAACAGCAATTTCGATACTCCCGTACGACGTTCCAATTTGAAAGTAAAACTCTGAAAAGATTCCACCAAAATCTGGTACTCGAGATATGGACAAAAAACACTAGAAAACAAAATGACATTTGGCGGCCATTTTTTTTAGGTCACCGAACCGAAAACAGTTCTACCGCTTTAGGATTGTCATTACCTTCAAAAAAAAAGTTCACGAAAATCGGGTAAAATTTACTCGATTTATACGCAGAAAACACTATGGATCTAACACTCAAAGTGCCCTAGCTGTTCACTTATTACGTCACTCTCCGAAGGGTGAGGGAATGTACAACCAAACATGGCGGTTGTAACAAATCTAGGTCATATTTGACCCGTTTTGCGTGATGGGTGGAGGGAGAGAGTCGATAATTCCATAAAATAGTGTGACGTAATATGTGGGCTGTTCACAGACCTAGACTTTATCAGTGACCTGATTCCAATGAAATTTTCCTGGAATTGGTATTGCTAATAATACCTTTTAAACGAAACCGCAATGATGAAAAACGGATGAAATCTACTCGATTTATTTGTAAAAAGCACTTAGTGCCACGGTTCACACATTCTGAAGCCTTTAGCTCGCTATACGCTGAATGAATTTTAGTAACTATTTTCTTCTGTATTGGTATCGCGGTTCCTATCATTTGCTGTTCTATTCACACTTAGAACATGTGTTTTTTTGTAGATAGGCTTAAAAAACGCTGAAACACTTGAAGGGCGCTACTCTTAGGCATGTGTCATCCGAAAACGCCCATCTCAAAACTTGACCTTTAAGAAAAAAATAATTACTGAAATCGGGTGCGATTTTCGATTTACTCAATTGATCTTGATGACAGACATACTAGTCCAGGAGCCTGTGTCATTCCACTCGCTTTGATGTTTTAATGAAAATTTTTTGTTCTACATTGGAGAGGATACAAAACTGTGGAACTAAATTTTTTTCTGGAAAATGGAAAATCGTCTTTCCGGCCGGGAAAGCCGTTTGTATGAAAAAATTAAAAGCCAACTATCTACTGAACTGTAAAACTTTTTTGAGATCTGATTTCTGTTTTAGAAAGAGCTATTTAATTTCAAAATTTCATGGAAGAACTTTTTTGTTGGAAAACAAAATGGCGTCGGTAGAGGAGATCTGCCAAAAAATGCCCCGGAAAATCACCAACATTTGAAGAGAAATTCATTTGTACTTAACAGTTCAATCAATACGTACTGAAAACATTATGGAATCATTTTCCTTCGATAGACACCCTCTCGGAGAAAGAATCTCTTGAAGCCGGTTGGAAGATCTTCTCGATATTTAGGGGCTTGTTAAACATAAGATCCAATATAGCTTCAGTATTTCATTGACTGGAATGATCATATAGTAATGTTTACCGAAATCTTTGTATGGTATACCCTCCCACAGGATAAATATTGAACCACAAATCTCCAATTAGATTAAACAAAATTGCTAGACAATGGCATAACTCAAAAAAAGACACCGAATCTATTACTTCATTTAACATTTTTGACAGATGGAAATAAAATCTTTTACTTCATTTAATTTAACATGCTGGAATATATAAGAAGGCATTGGCAGTAGTTATTTACTTTTTCCGTCGTTGTCGATAACAGATAATCTTTTAGAAATCATAAGATCGTAGTCACATCTCAAACTTTATCGTTTCGTACACCCCATGGGACTAAAGATAATTTTCTCGGTGGAACATTTCTCAAAACTATATCATCCAATTCATTTGATAATATCACCGTAGCAAAACTCATTTTTTACATTAATTGGATATTTATAGTCTACAACGAACATCCCTACATGAAGTCCTTTGTTTCTACATAATCATCCTGAAATTTACAATACAACCAACAAAAAAAAAATTCCCATCAACCATCGAGAGGATGTATAAATATCCATTATACACAGACACAAAAGCATAAAAACGTTTCTATGTTCCAACTATATGTATACGAGATTCAAAGCTTCAGGCCGCCAAAGCCAAAGCTGTCTGCGGTCTTGATAGATTAGCCCTGTCGACAGGAGACGAGACGTGAATTTACAACCAAAAGTTCGTTCGTTTCAACTGTAAATGGTTGTGAAAATTAATGTAATGTAATCAATTTTCTGAGCATAGGTATTTGTTATTTCTGATGATTCAGTGGAACATTAATCAACTTTTTTCCTCGTTTTGTGTTTTCTGGTGTATTCTTTTCCGACAATACCATCGTCTGTATGTATGGATGGGGTATGACTGTTGTGTATGTCTATAGATGTGTGTTTTTGCTTTGTTTCTTTGAATTTATTTTGTGTCTATGTGCTTATTGCTTTTATGTGTGTTTCTTTGTGAGCTCTCTGGTGCTCTGGTGTTGTGTGTACTCCAAGACATGAATGAGTGAGAAATAAAGGTACTTATGCGATAAATATGGCATGTCTTTAGTGTTTCCGAATGGTAAATTAGAGAGAAGCTAATTGCTGACATGTATTTTCATTATTACTGAATGCGAATGACATTGAAATTAATGGTATTGAAATAACCATTTAGCGTTGGAATAAAGAGATTTTAAAATGCATGAGGACGGTGGGACGGGGTATAATGTTATGACTCGATGTGTTTGTTGAAACAATTTTCATATAAAATAAAATAGAATCTTTTCAAATTGAGTCTAAGTAATTTTAATGTTTCATTCGTTAACTCAGATCAAATGATGTGATAAAGTTATCGCGTGACACTTCGCGTGCAAATATTTTTCAACTTTTCATTTGAGCATCTCGTTCAAATCCAGAAGGTAAACGCAAATTTGAACTTTTTCCGCATTCTTTTTAACCTCACTATGAATCACACTTTGACTGACTGTCCGTTGCAGAAGTTTAACGGTGACATGGGTTACCTTTTAATTTTTAAGTCTTTCTTATACATAATGTGAAATTCGAATTTCATATATTTACTCGTTGCACCCCTAGGAAATGATTCATTAGGTACCCGATGACAATTGCGGTAATATTCATTAAAGATTACCAGTGCCAGTGGAGTAATTTAATTTCATCGTATCCAGATGAGTGAAAGTATCCCAGGGCTTTGGATTTTACTTGTGAAGGAATGGCCTCCTTACCTTTCTAGTAAACTGAAATAGTGAAATGGTTATTTTGACTTGTGTGATTACATCCCTCGCGTTCGGCTCGAACTGCAAACGCCACACTTGTTAAATGAATAAACCAAAACATAATCTACCATTACTGACCTCAGCACCTCGTCTCACATAAAAAGAAATCACACGACAACTCAACTGTTTCATCTCTATCTTTCTCAAAGTGTAATGTCAAAAGGATAGCCGACATCCTATCCGGCCACTGCCCCTTAAACAGGCATATAGACACTATTGGCCTGCCTCTAGTAGCATACTTTGTGATCGCAATGCTCGGAAATGTATTAATTCATAAACGTTCATCAAAAGGATATGTCTTACTTTCATTTCGCTTATGATTCGCTAGAAATACATGTAGGAAAGATATAACTAGTCTCTTAGGGGGGTTTTGTGATTGGTGCTGTCGCCATGGCCTGACGAGCTGTGGCATTTTTTAAGACTTACTGTTTATCATTATGTCTCGGTTATGCGATTTGTGATGGATTCACCATGATATTTCATCGTAGTCAATGGTTTGCTATCTATTTCGTCGAAAATATATCTTCATACGACACACTTAGCACATAAAACGACGCTAATTGATCTCCAATTAAACACTCGTTAGAAATTTTGCAGAAACATTCAAACATTTAAGTAATTTCAGAAAGTGTCTAGCAAGTATGCATTTCAAATGCTGGTGACATTCACTCTAGGTTTAACTCTATTTAATAGCGATGCTGGTAACCTACCGTATTTAATACACATGAGCTAGCACAACCACAGCAAACGGTTGTGGAACAGTAAATCAACTGTTGTTTGCTTTGACACCAAACAAAGTCGTTTTTCATTAATCTCTCAAAGTAGCAGTCGTTTAGATATTTAAAACGATTATGCCTATCAGCCCTATTGTTTCAAGTATGAATTAGTGTTGCACTTCAAATTTGTTAGATTTATTTCACTTTTTACTCTATAAGACACTGGTTTGAGTACATCGGACTCGTATAAAGCTTCTCTTAAAGTATTAATGCATCCTCACCCTCTCATTAAAATGCTAATTTGCTGTAGTAGAATTCGTGCTAGTAGCGGGACGATAGCCAATGACAGGATTCATACCAAATGTAGTGTCACGTTCATTTGGATTACGCCCTTCAACTTGACCGAAAACCAATCCAATTTGATTTCTGAATATTTCGACGGCTTCACGATCTTTCATGAATTTGATAAAAGCAGTAGGACTACCATTAGGATAGCTCCAAATCGATTTGAATGTATCTGGCACAACAACATCATCGCGCACTGACCACGACCATGCTGTAGGCTGTTCTTGCTGCTTTTTATCCACTAGCCAACTTATGTACAATTTAGCAGTTTCCGGATGTTTAGCCTTATTGAAGATAGCTGCAGTTTGTGCCCAGATTACGAACGGATCTTTTTCTGGAACAATTAGCCTTGGACTAGAGGCACCGTACTTTGCTTGAGCGTTTACGCCTCCATCCGCACTCATTGTTGCTATGTACCCCTGACTGGAATTCGTAACCATGTCTAGAGCAGTAGCTGTTCCTCTAACAAATTTCGGATTTTGTGCTTTGAATTGGTCAAGGTATGTGAATCCATACTTGTCGACCACTTGCTTGAACCAAAACAGCACCGCATCATCATCATTAGGATAAGTAACAACCAATTTGTTTTTGAATTCGGGTTTCAAATAGTCATTTGCTTCTACGGGCCAAGACGAACTATCAGGCAATAGTTCTGTATTGACGTTCGTAGTGAACGCATCCATAAACACACCAGTAAATGCTCCGTCTGGATCTTTTAACTCGTCGTAGATATGATCCCAACCGATCGGTTTGTACATCAGTAAAGCGCCTTCATTTTTCCAGCGCGGAAAATCTTGAAGAGTTTGCAGTTGGGCAACATCAACGACTAGACTGCCGTTCGTTAGTTGATAATCTATTCTCGCATCGTGATTTTTGCTAAAGTCTACAATCATTTCAACTCGAATACCAGGGAATGCCGCTTCGAAGCCAGCTCTATTACCTTCCTGTTGGTCAGGAGCATCACCACCGGCGTACACTATAACTTTACCACCTTCATCCAACGCTATTTTATAAAGTTCGTCCAAGGTCCTTGTGTCTGGCAACACGCCCTCGTTAAGAATTGGTGATCGCTTATTCGGATGTGTATTGTAGGCGCTGGCGTAGGTGGTCTTCAAATGAAATTTATTGTAACGAAAATTGTCTATCAATATTCCTCAAACAACAAAAAGCACTTACGAAAGCCACATAAAAATGAAGGAATCCAAAAACTAGTTTCAGATATTCCATTTCGAAGTAAATTAAAAGTCGTGCGTCTGTTCTATCACCTGATCTGGATCACTTAAACCAACAATACCGAATGAATTTAACTCAGCAGTTGATTATTCGGTATTCCCCACATCGCTCGTTTTTCAGAGTTCATTTAAACTAGGTCACACCTTTTGAGTAGGTCAGATCCCTTGACTGAAATCATTGGTTACACATAGCTCGCACCGACCAACTTGAGCTGAAGGGTGGACACCAAAATATTTATAAAAAAAATTCATTTAAATTGGCTGAGATTTACTCAAGTTATCGTGGTGAAAAATGTTGATTTGTGTGACAAATCACTTAATCCAACTATCTGCAGGTTAAACTTAGTCGGCACTGATGTAAACTTTTCCATGAAATTATTTATTCCAACGTGTTGTTTAACTCGGGATCTACCGACCCAGGACGTTTATTCTAACACCAAGAGAAACACAATAAAAATATCACAAAACATTTTAGATAACATTTCCAAACATAGTGACATTTGTCACTATTTTCTGGTGTGAGACCCTGACTTTCAGTCAAGGGAATAATTTAAACCAGAGAGAAAAAACCACTCAACGTCACAGTGCCATGAGCTTTTTTTTTGTTTGATGGAATAAAAAGTACGGAAATTTACATTAACTCTTTTCCGAAAATAGAAATTTGATTAACAGTTTGGATTATTATGATTAACCACCCGCAACGAAATATGACCTCAGACACATTGACTCGACTAACAATTTTCCCACAGCAAGCAAAAAATAGTTTTTCTATTCATTCATCTCATCTCATCAGTCTTGTTGGTTGATGCGTCTATTTATTGATGATAAATGTCGAAAGATCAATGAAAATTTCATGCTCCATTGAATGGGTTGATTCTACAAAGTTGCAGATAAGGAGTTTATGTCTCCAGTACAATACAGAGGATGGCTATGTCTTTGTCTAATGAGATGTTGTATTTTCGAACTGCATTGAAAAATACAAACATGGGAAGATACATTCATTTATTGCTTTACAGATTGTGACCGTAGCAGGCACCACACTTATCACTGATATAAGCTACCGTAACTTGTACATTTTTCATCTCAGTGTATTCAATTTTGATTCGTATAGTTAGCATACCTTGCCTTCAGCTAGGATATACTTGTCAAAAATAACAGTTTCCATAGCTTGTTGCTTAAATACATACTCGTGAATTCGACTGGTATCACAAAATTGATCCCTCTTGGAATGAATGACTTTCGCTTACGCCGTATTCAATGCGTAATCTACTATTCTACTTCTGTTATTTTCGGCATATTAATTATAGCTCATCGTTTACTCTTTCTGTGCTTACAGATAACAGTGATGTCAACGGTAATCGATCCTTTTCGTTTCTGAAGCTTTGCAGTTACGATTGATATCTATGCCAATTGTATCTGCGAAATTTCAGAAACCAATACCATCAAAACTTCTAGTGCTTTGAGGAAAATCTATTCAATCTTCTGTTGAATTGTAAAGCATCGTCAGTCAAACCTTGGAGCTAATCAGAAATTTTGTGGTTTCCTTTGCTTCTCCATTGAAACCCTGTCGCTCTGCACCATGGTAAATTACCTTTCAATGGCGGAATGAAAACAAAAATGAAATAGGGGGAAATGAACTTAGCTGCGACAACAGTAACTTAGTTGTACATCGGCTGAAGGTTCACATTTTTCGTCACTTGTTTTTTTGGCTTGGGCCTTCGTAAGAGCTACTCGAATAAAGATAAACGAGCCCTTAGCCGTGTCTATGATTAGTAAAATGTTTCCGCTTCCAATACTGACCATCATTCTGAAGAACAAAGTGTATCAATTATCGAAAGTATACCATCATCTATACACAATGACTTTCAAATACAGCGCCACTTTTCCTTTTCCGCTTCTTTGAAAACTTCATATAATTCATTGTATGGCAGAAGAACAGACAATTTTCTTGCATTGTAACTTCCAAGCGAAGCACAACGGAAATCGCTTTGAAATTCATATTATATTATACATGACACGTAGATATTACATAAATAGATCATAATGGGGCTTAAAATTATGCCTTGATAATATTCTACACGTGAAATTCATATTACTCAAAAGTGTTTTGTATTTCAAATGAATGATTTCAAAGAACCTTATTCCAGGTGACTGGTTTGATAAGCGAACTGTGTGTAAATAGGTAGAATAAGCTACACCGTATACTGCATTTGGATATTGAATGGACCCGGGCTATTCTCCGATATTTTAGTTCACATCTACTAGGTGCAATGTGACAGCATACTTTTTTGAAGCTTAAATGAAGATATTAACAGGACCGTCAAATTTGATACAATTCTTCAAGCGACATAGGATGTTTGAAAATGCTTCTACAGGAAGGGAATTAAACTGGCTGAGAATTATTTTGAATTGTGTGATCGGAAAAAAGTGTAGCAATCGCTCAAACTCGCTGATAGTGAGTTGGAATTAAAGCTGAAAGCGGACGAGCAATTTTCAGTTGCTGAGGTGGGGGCAATTATCCTAGGATTTTCATTGCAATCCGATTTTCATCACTGACTAAGCAACAGAAAACGCAACATAATTGTCGACGTTCCCGGCAACGTAAATAGAAAATAAATTGAAATTACGAATTTAGCTTCTATCAAGGGTGCAGGACACTATGAGGGTGCTATACGCTTACGATTTATGTGTTTGGGCTTAGCCAGTTGTAATTAAGAAATAAATCAGTAATTGCAAGGTAGAGGAAATTGGTTTGGAAATCTCTAACAGGTACACCATCGAAGAAAGATCAGGTAAGAGTGAGTTAGCATGTTGGACATCACGCAGCGATTAGCGAAGGTAATCTTTATTGACGATTGAGACATTATATTGAAGCCTTTAGTAGCTAGTCGGGCTGGTAGTTGAGCGACGCAGCTGTTGTTAGTTGCCACTAGTACCTTACTTTAGCATATAACATGCTCACCAGGACTGTTTAGGTCGCAGTGATCATTGCCAATATCTTTTTGAAGTGACAGCCTCGATCACTGCGTCCTGTACTTGTAGACCATAGAATCTTCTTCTTTTTCCTCGCTTAATTTTTGCCTACGTTAGTCGTTTGCAAAAATTTTATTGATTTTTTAGTCGTTTTGACCTTTAGGATCAGTGTTGCATTCGCAATTTTTTCCTTCTTTTCTTGTGTTAGCCTGAATCGCTTTTGTTACTGTACGCATTTGGCCAGCCCAACTATGCTTTGGTCTTCCCCTTTTACTCACTTTAGGGATGTCTATCAAAAAGAACATCACTCGCCACATTGCTTTCATCGTGGGAGTAGACTTTAGCAAACTATTCGTTTCTTTCGTTTTTAACTTTGTCGACGATGGTTTCTCTTATGTGCCTCATTCACGCTTGATGTGATCCAAGTTTGTGACGCCAAGGGACATGGGTTCTGTACTGGATCGGGCAACAGTCCATACTCATTATGTGAAGTTTGAGTCTGAGATTTCAGTGCAGCGAGCAGGGACAAATAAATTTTACCTTTCGCTTTAGCATGGAACATTTTTGACTATTTTTGGGATTTTCAGAAATATTTGAAACATCGATTTCTGAAAATAGCTGCTGCCACCACCAGGTTACTATTTTGAATGATGTGACTACCGCACAAACAAAAAATTAGGACCCAGGAATGTAATTTCTCTTATTTCATTTATCTTTGGCATGTCAGTCATACGTTATTCACCCCGTTTCCGCATTCTCTCTGGGTAATATCGATTAATTACAAAGCAAATGCCTATGCGACGTATCCAATTATTCTAAACTATAAGTTAAAAAGTCTTCTCTACCTACACAACACACATCCAGACGAAATTCCGAACGACGTAATATATAACCAAACCAACCAATATCCATTTTAAACGAAAGATACAAAATCTATCTTTGAGTAATTAGTCAGTTCACCATTTCCCATCAGCTCATAACAACATCCAACGTATAACAATAACAATAAAAAGATTTCGGTTAAAAGAATCGATACAAGGCATTTTCCATACGTATAACCCATCCAACAATGAGAGCCCTACTTAAATAAGTAATATAAATCAAACCTTTTTTCAGCCTCTTGTCAGTCATCAA
>JANTFA010159749.1:0-20188 GCA_026413405.1 Phytosciara flavipes
GAAGTACTGGAGGGCTACTTATAATTTCCAACTTATAAGTCGACATATAATTATATGTCATTTGCGCAAACTCTCCAATAGCAAACTTTATGTGCTTAGAGGTATAAAGCAATTGTCTATTACTGTGCTAGGTGCGTTGTGCTGACAAAAATTGTTCCCTAATTTGTCATCAAGATCTTTCATGTTCTTCCATTCAAAAGGTTTGATGCTCGAAAGTGAAAAAGATCATTTCGAAAAAATGGATAAGAGGGATCCAATGTCCAAACAGTGGATCCCATTGGTGTGGGCCACCAATATCATTTACACCGCTCGCAAAAAGGAGTTTATAGAGTGCGATCAATCTGTACAGACTATTATGGTAGAAATGACTGATATTCGGCAACGTTTAAACTTACTCATCGGTTTTGATTTCGTTTCCGTGCCGCTGGTTTACACTCAGGTGACTAAAAAATTTCGATTTTGTGTTTTGCATTCCATTTTATTTTAATGCATTTTTGGAATTAGGTTGTTACGTTAGCCGTGTATTTATACTTCCTAGTAACACTGATTAGCTACCAAATGCTACCAGATCCACCGGATAAGGCAAAGAATCCACAACCGAATCTTTATTTCCCGATAACTGGAATTATTGAGGTAGTGCAGTGTCATTTCTTATGACCCGTTTAAGGGCAATGTCATACCTTTCCCTTTTACTTTTGCGTAGTTTGTATTCTATGTTGGATGGTTGAAAGTGGCTGAAATACTTTCAAATCCGTTTGGAGAGGACGAGGACAGCGTTGAAGTGAACTGGTTAATCGACAGACATTTTAAGGTAAGATCAGCTACATCGCAAATTGTTCTGAACATCCTTGTCTAGCTAGCCCACAATAAAACGATGACAATATTATATCGTCTTAGGCGTCGTACATGATTGTTGACGAAATGCACGACCAATATCCAGAACTGTTGCAAGATCCTTATTGGGATGAAGTGGTACCGACAAAAATGCCGTACACCAAGGCTGCAGGGCATTATCGCCGAGATCAGCCGATAGGATCTGCTGAACATTTTAAAATTAAAGACAGTGATACAGCTTATGAGCCGTCAGACCATAGTATTGTAAGTGTATCATGGCATGGATTGTAGAGGTAGACCCGTGTTTTGATATTTCTCTTTCGTCAACAGAAAAATGAGGTGCCACTGCAAACGGAAACTGAAGATGTTTAGTCATAGTAAAGCCTCAATGAAATTATGTTAGTGTAATGAGAGGAGAGGGCATTCGTAGCGTGGGTGCCGAAAAATTGTGTGTCGAATAAATCTCAAAAAATACTTGAAAATTGAGGCGAAGTGTTTTTCATTGTTCGACCAAAACGTGAATTTTCTGCGTATGATTATTTCCAACTCATTCGGCATCTCCATGTCAAAAATCCTAACAACCAAGTTTTTGCGGAAAGTAGAACATTCCTGGCATCATTTCCGGTATCGGTTCAATATTTTTGTTTTAAGTTATTTATCTAGGTTAACCACGTCACAGAGTGTGGACGGTCGCCGTACCATTTACTAGTTTAAGAAGATTTGCTCTCGACGCCTTTTTCGTATGAAACCTATAAGAACGCTCGCTCCGAAAACTGTTTTCGCGGGAAAACCACTCTCAGATTAACACGTGATTAACATGATTTCAAATCATTGATTAACCAGCGCAAAGTCATGGCAATCGTCGCAGAATTGGTTATAATGGTGATACTAATCATGCTGATTACCGTGATTAACCATGTTAATCAGTTAATCAGTGGTTTTCCCCTCGGTTTTCGCCGCAATGTGGAACCCAGCAGCATTAACGATAAGAACAGTCATTATGTAGTACTCCAGTGACCGACTGGGAATTCGAAATTTCATAATACCGGAAATCAAACCGAAAGTAACGATAGAAATTACCGAAAAACTAGGTCCCACCTTTTGGGTGGGTCAGATCCCTTCACTGAGAAATTACTACCACAATTTTCGCTTAATTTATGTAATGATTTTAAGCCGAGGCTTCAATAACACTTCGAACAGGTGTAGTGGAACTCATATCTTTCGTTCGGATCCTTTATATTGAAAAAAATCTCATACATTTTGGCTTGTTTTATAGTTGTTCGAAGTTTTTCGCGAATTCACTCTTAAGAGCATTGAGAAAAGTATATAAAAAAGGCGAAGAAAGCTCATTATATCGGAATCGATAGCTTTTGGGAGTTGGGATGCATGCAGATCAAAAATCAACCTTTTCACTTCGAATTTTGAGGTTCGTCTTCACTCGCCCTCTCTAACAAGCCCAAGTTTGATCTTTACTGTTGCTGCATAGTCTAGTTATTGACAAAAATTAGATTTTTCAGGATGCCTGAGATAGGGCGTTTTTAATCACCATAAATGGCCCTATTAGCCACAATGAACATTTAAAAAGAAAGAGACAGTTGATTTTCGCTTTACGTGCACCTTAACAATTAGAAAAAAATCCAATTACCCATGATCGTGTGATTCAATTCGAATTTTTTTAAATTTTACTTCGATAAAGTGTTGCATTTTAAGAAGAAAACTGTCCTACGACAAGAATTGAATTTGCTCAATTTTTTTTATAAATGGAAATGTAAGTTTACCATTCTAGCTAAATGCGCCAGATTTTAGTCACAGCACTTTTGTTGCTGAAAAAATTAAAGAGATGGCAGTCCCTGCTGCGTATCTAAATACATGGTGTAAGCGCTGCCAACTTTAGAAAAACAAAATTTTGTATCTGACTGCAGGCCTCACAGCATCACAACCATAACTTCAAGTTCGTCTATAAATTAAAGCGACGAACTTAATTTTTTTTTGGTGAGTGATAACGAATCTATGGACCCTAGACATTCATATAAAAAAGAAAACAATTTTTGGGTTTCTCGTTCAATACCAAATCTAAATAAATTCTAATGGATTTGTTTCGATGATTCTCTCTAGCAATGTGCTACTCCCTTTTAATGAACGAATTAAACATTTTGTCAACTACTACGAACTGCGATAGGTTACCTTATATAAGTCGATTACTAATTTAGAATGAATTAAACTGAAAGTTGTGTTGTGATGACCGTATCATTTTGATTAAAACCGTTTTAAGATAACTTTATTGAAGATAATTCTTTTGCTTGAAAGTCAAGGGTCTTACGGCAGAATTAAAGTCTTGAGTTTCAAAATGAGTTATGCACAGTTTTAGCTTTGTTTGGGACTAAGGATTCGAAAGTGATCACAGAGTTCAATACGATTGAAGTTGATAGTCAATTAACAGACTCCTCCCTCATGGTCAACTATTCATAATTAACTCAAGTTAATTACTTAAATTTAACTTGAAGGGAAGTGGGCATTTTACATTGAAAAGTTAACTATCCACGCAAGACTATGTACTGGTGAGGTCCTGCCATCCGCCGTTTTTCAGGTAAATGGTGTCACATCGTGGTGAAGTTTTTGGATTAAGGTGTGTTAGCCGATTACCTGTTTGGAAAGACCTCCTCAGTGCATAGCCTTGGATCCACGTACCAAGCAATGAGCTTGACAGTGACACGTCGATGTACTTCATTTAGATGCAAACTCAAAACTTTGTCGGGAAGTGAGTGTAAGTCGAATTTATGACGCACTAACCAACTGTGGCATCTGATCCAATTTAAAATAAAATTCCAAGTTCTTAATCAAATATTGTCAAACATCTTAAAAGGCGCAATAAATTGAATATTAAACGATCTCCGCCGATTGTGAAATTTATCTGCGAAAAGGTATTTTATACGAAACGTATAGTATTGAATTACGTACGAAATTGTGAAATTGGACATTTCGTATTTACGTAATTTCCATAATGTTGAACGGTACAAACGCATATGATTATCAGGTCTATTGCCATCAGGAAACATTCACTCACATTTGCAAATTTTCCGCTCTTATCGTCCAACACGTTCAACATCAAGAAATAACGTGAATACGAAATGCCAGTTTACGCACGTAAGTGATTTTTTGTTCATTACAATCAAATTGAAACTTATAAGGAACGAAAAGTTTGGGAAAATAATCAGCCAGAGATCCGACCCACCCAAAATGTGGTACCTAGTTATTTGTTGCAAGAATTATAATAGTGAGTTCATGTGAGCATTATTAGCTAATAAATGAAAGTGGTCGGTTATATGATTCGTAACATTTGTTCGTCTAACTGAAATCAAACGCAGAGTTCTACTTGCAGTAAATTCATTCTTTTCTAAAAATGATTGTCTTGAAATCATTAGTTATTTTGCTCGTGTTGAAAAGTTTTATGTGTTCCGATGATGCATCAATCGGAAACCATTTATCAAAACGAATTGAAAGTGCAATATCCCAGTCAGTGAAACAAATCGAACTGCTGCGCATTCAGTCCAAAGTTCCAGCCATTTCTGTTGGTGTTTCATATCGTGGCAAAGAAATCTGGACAGATTGTTTCGGAATTGGTAATGTGGAATCCGGCACGTCATGTACAAGTAGATCATTGCATCGTATTGGTAGTATAACTAAGTCAGTTTCAATGCTGCTACTCGGAAAATTGTTGGAAGAGAATAGAGTGGATCTGGACCGATCGATATATGACTATATTGGTGATAAGTTTCCTCGTAAAACGTTTAACGGAACGGAAGTGAACATCACGTTGAGACAATTAGTTTCTCATATGGGAGGCATCAGACACTACCTAAGCGACGCAGAATTTTATCAAAAAGTTGGCTGTGAATCCATTTACGAGAGTTTAAATTACTTCAAAGACGATCCATTGGTAGCTGAACCTGGCACAGAGTACCATTACAGCAGTTTTGGTTTCGTGATTATTGCAGCAGTTCTACAATCCGTTCTGAATAACAACGAAACTTTCGAATCAGCGATGCTGAGTATAACGAAAAATCAGCTTGGCATGCGGGAAACACAGTTTGATAAAGCGTATGACATTTTACTGAACCGTATCGGCTATTATGTGGTGAATAAGGAGAACCAATTGGAAATTGCCCCATTTGTTGATGAGAGTTGCAGATGGCCGGCCGGTGGTATGCTGTCAAACGTCCACGATTTGTTGAAATTTGGCAATGTGATGATCGATAGCAGCAAGACGGATAATGGATTTTTGAAAAAGGCTACAGTCGACAAGTTTTGGGATAAAGTTGTACCCACAGGCTCATATGACTTACTTCACTCTTTTTATGGAATGGGATGGGGAGTGTTCGAAAGAAAGCCATCAAATTGTTCGCAATGTAAAACTGTTCCGTTTTCAATTGCTGTTGGCCATAGCGGTGGCTCATCTGGGGCAATAGCTGATCTTTTGATTGTTCCAGAGGAAGATATGGTTGTATCATTGTTGACGAACGTTTCACCTGTGCCTGGTCTGGGACAAGTTGGAGTCGAAATCATGTCAACGTTTATTGAATATGTAAATCAGGCTGATTATTCTCGTGAAAGTGACGGTAGTCATGGAAATTCGTTTTAACTAATTCCAAAATTTTAATTATTTTTATATTGAAGATAGTTTTCATTGGAATTGCAAATCCTTTAGCTATAAATCCTGGTCGCTGGGGAGGAGATCAATGTAAATGTTGAAATTATGTTTGCAGAAAGATAAAATTGAAAACTTGAAAGCCACTGAAGATGTGTTTTAGCAAAGTCGTCAAATCAAGGCTCTTTAGCGCTTGGTATCCACAAGACAGAGCTGTCTAAGAAGATGAGCAACAGATTTGTTGGTTCATGCGTTCATAGTCGGCGACACATTTTGCCATTTTTTTGTAGTACATGAAAAACTACTTAAAATTTAATCAACGACAGACGTATCGCGATTATATATTCGACAATACTTCGTTTGCATGAAGTATTCCGTTTTGTTCGATTGAAGATCTTGTACTTCATTTGTTACAACGTAAATTTTCATATAAAATGGAATGTTCTGACGAGGCAATCACTTATTACGGTCATCATTGTCGATTACAGATGACCATCATTGTATTGTAAAAGTGCTGTCTTGATTTTTTAATTACGCGGAAAAGAAGCTACTCTCTAAACTCTTTAAATGAAGGTTTAAAATAGATGCACTTGCACCTATTCATGTGTGTAAGTGTGAACTTTCAATCAAAGTGATCTATTGTTACATTGTCTGATCGAGCCGGAGCCAACACATAAGCGGCCGTTCATAAATGACGTCACGCTATTTTAGAGATTTTTCGACCACTCATCGCCCCATCGTCACATAAAAAGGATTAAACGTGAGCCAAATTTGTTAGGACCGTCTTATTGAACCCCCTCTACGCTAGCAGCGTGACGTCATTTATGAACGGTCCCTAAGCAAATGTAGAAGAGTGTTCGTTTCTTGAGATGGTGGTCGTAATTTCCTTAGTTTCTAACACGAATAAAGTAGACGATCCTTACACTGATTCGAACAATTTCACTGGGAACACCCAGGACGCAATCAAGCCTCAAACTTCATATTCCGAATTTCGATGATATGCCTGATACTGTTGCGACAATGGTGAATCGAAGAAGAATTAATTTCTGTGAGCAGTTAACAAGAAGTTCAAATAGTCTTTGCTCTCTACATTTATTAGACATGGTATCTCAGTCGGTTAGAGCATCGTGTCGTCTCGAAATTTCGCCAATTTTTCATTTTTCAAAGTCGCTAAAGTCAATGTGGCGTGGCGAGAAAAGTTCTTTCGATTGTCATCCCTAAAATGGTTGAAAGGGGAAGAGCAAAGCACAGTTGACCCGGCCAAATGCGACAGCGACAAAAGCTATTCGGTCTAACACAAGAGGAGGAAATAGCGAGATCCGTAACACATTCAATGAGAAACGCATACCGGTCATGAATTAACGATTTAAACGCTGACCCTCATATTCAAATTGACTAGAAAATCAGGAAAATAAAGTGAGTAAGAAGAAGAGGTCCTACTCATAAGGAGACTTTTTTTTGCTGTAACGAAGTGGGCTATGAAAATTTGATCGTCTTCAGTCCATATTCCATATTCAATTTGAAAAGATCGAACCGAAAAACAGAATTGAAATTGAAAGTCAAAATACCTAATGACTGTGTCATATACAAGCAGTCTTGCAGCCAGAAGCCTTTTCGGATGCTTCTGGCGTACTCTGTTTAGGTAATTCAACGTTTGCTAAAATTTATTTTACAATGATTTGAAGTGGCTGCTGAACAGAAATGTGTGTGTTGTGGTCACAAAGGACCAACATATGCACTGTCTACATCATATTACTAACCGTACAGTTTGCATGTTGCTAACATTTTTCATCATTCACATTGACAGATGGCGAGGCAGTGTGTACAAAATTGTTTGGTTCGAACTTCTAGTTTACCTACTGATCTACTTTGCAGTGTCTTATACATGCAGATTCACCTTGACAGATGACTATGTACTATCGTAAGTTGTTTGACCAAGCAACGGCACTTCGTTACGTGGACACAGTGTTTTTGATACAGACTAACCGCCTTGTCACACCAATCTTTTCTTTGACCATTTCCAAACAGGAAATTTTTCGAAGTGCAAAAATATTTTCGTCAAACAAGAAAGGGCATACCAATGTCCTTTCTGTTGGGGTTCTATGTTACGTTGGTAGTGACTCGTTGGTGGCAACAGTTCGAATTACTCCGATTTCCCGACACTTTTGCTATGTTGGTTAGCGCTGCGATGCTGCCGTCATTGGTAATTTTTGTATTGTAAAAGTTACTCCATTTACATTATACTTTGACTGTTCGAGCATATAGAGTGAATCAAATAAGGATCAGGGAAGACTGATGAGAAGGACCATATTGCGGTACATTGTTTTGGCTAAAGTTCTCACACTGATGAGAATATCGTTGCGGGCGAAAAAACGATTTCCGTCGTATCAGCATGTTGTTGATGCTGGTAAATGAAAAGTTAATTTTCGGTTCACGGTCTAAGCGCAACCGGATTATAAGCCGTAGCTAATGCGCTTAGAGAAGTCAAACACTGCCTTCTTGTGGTTTCAATTGAGTGGCGTTAGAAATCTTCGATCATACTAATTGTCACCAAAATGTTTCTCCATTCAAAAGGTTTGATGCTCACAAATGAAAAAACATTTTTCGAAACAATGGATAAAAGGGACCCAATGTCTAAACAGTGGATCCCATTGGTGTGGGCCACCAACATCATTTTTGCCGCCCGCAAACAGGGGTTGATCGGTTCTGATCAATTTGTACAGACTATTATGGTCGAATTGTCTGGTATGCGACAACGTTTAAACGCACTCATTGGTTATGATACCGTTTCCGTGCCATTGATTTATACACAGGTGACTGAAGAAAAGCTGTTCTACTTTTTGATTTCATTCTATTTCGGATTCTTCTGAACTAGGTTGTTACACTAGCCGTGTATTTATACTTCCTAGTAATACTGATTGGTCACCAAATTATACCACATCGGTCGGATATGGTGTTACTTACAAATTTTAATTTTCATTTCCCGGTATTTGAAGTAATGGAGGTAATGTCTTTAACATGCAATGAAATACTGTGAACCTATTTCGGGTTCAGAGGAACGACATAGAATAATTACACTTTACTTCCTGTTGTCTCTAGTTTGTTTTCTATGTTGGTTGGTTGAAAGTGGCTGAAACGCTCCTAAATCCGTTTGGAGAGGCTGATGATGACATTGAAGTGAACTGGTTAATCGACAGACACGTCAAGGTAAATATAATAACTGCTACACGCCGAAAAAGATCGCAAAGCTCTAAGCGGATTCTTGTCAGTAAATCAGATGCTTGTTTACTGAGTCTACCTACCCCACAATGACAGTATGTATATCTACTTAGGTGTCGTATATCATTGTCGACGAAATGCATGAATGTCCAGAACTGTTCCAAGATCGATATTGGGATGAAGTTGTGCCAGCGAAACTGCCATACACCATTGCTGCAGGACATTATCGCCGACACCAACCGAAAGGAACTGCCGAATATTTTACAGTCAAAGACAGGGATGCAGTTTATGACTGGGCAAGGAAACAGAAGTGACCCTGCTAACGGAACCTGAGTCGTAAAGAATTTGCTTCAAAATTATGTTAGTGAAATAAAAAAGGAAAAGAGAACCGCCGATTTTGTTGGTTCCGGGGGTTATGAGGATCATGATCAATAATATAATGCGCTCGTCGAATCTTACAAAGCTTCCATGCTTTTTTTGCCATTTTAGTAAACAAGTAAACTTTATGCCACCAATTTGAATACTCTTCTAAATGAAGAGGTAGAGCATACCGGTTTTAGTTGAAGATATCTTACATGTACTCAACCATAGTTGGGAAATAAGCCAAACGAATCTTCCGGTCAAGAGCCCCAAAAATTTTGATGAACGGAAAGGTAGAAAGGTAGCCTTGTTCCGATTTTACGGAAACATAAAAAAGAGTAACTGGATTCAGCCGGGAAGCGGCAGGGATGTTATGTATTGGTGTTGATTGTGCTATTTTGTCTGAGGCTAATAAGTCCGTGTTATTTTGAATGGGGTTTTTTTGCCGTCTTGTCTACGTCAGAGCTTAACGATCCCAAGGAAAAGACCGGGGTAATTTTGTTCTGGGTCATACAGTCTTGTGGTAAATATTCCAAAATCCGTTTCGATCAAAGTGTGTGTAGGTGCCGTTGTTTTGATAACATGTAAGGTGATTATTATTCAACAGTAATGTGGTTGACGGAAGTGACAATATTTAAGCAAAAGAAATGAAATTGGATAGCACTACTTCTAGCATTAACACAAAAGATATCCAGAAGCGACGCCTTGCACCTATTTCGTAAGGACAGGGGTCTTGTTTGTTTTGTGTGAGTAAAAATACAAAACACATGCAAACGTACACGCCTACAGGAATGGAAATTCGGGATCCTCTTGACGCTCCAAGTATGAGTATTCATGCTAGTAATCAGAGCTATGAATTGGAACAATAAAAATTTTGAGTTCTGTTTTAGACCTGAATTCAACAGAACAGAACATTTTTCATTGTTCCAATTCCATTTTCTTTGCTTAAATATTGTCTCTTCCATCACCCGCATTACAGTTGGATAATGACCACCTCCAAACACCTTCCATGTTACCGAAACCACAGTCTACACATACCTTGACCGAAACCATTATCACGAAATTAATTCGAAAAATGATACAAAACCAATATTGACTGTGATGAGAGACGTTGACGCGATCAATCGAATTTAATCAACCGAATCCAATGCTCAGAAAATTTATACTTCCGTTTGCTGTTATTATGCCGCATAGAATGGATGTTATTGTATAATCATCGATAGAGGTAAATCTAGATAATGAATATTTAGTTTGAATATTTTTACTTAAAAATTCGGATCGCAGTTCGTTCGAATGATGTCTTCATATACGCAAACGTTTAACCGCCAAGAGAAACGGCATAGCATGGATATGACGCAATAGCCGTAATAAGGATATGGTAACCATTTTTAACGACACCAACCAAATCGTTTAAATATCGATATTTCAACATCCATGACCCAAATGTTTGAAAAACGGTTCGGGTAGGAACGGAAACAGATTACCAACAAATTCAAACTTTAAAACAGAACGCTTTATGCAACAGGTAGTCTCATGTGAATTGTTCACTGTTCACGGCAACACTTAACGTGGTAAAGTTTTAATAAGTTTGAATGAAAATAAAGCCCTTAGAAAGCAATGAATCGCGAATGCAATGACAAATTTTCCATTTGAACTCGAAAAAATATCAAAACTTCCAATAGAACAACAGCGAACACTTACCATCCTTTGGTGTCATTCACAGTTGGTTTCCCTGGTTCTGTTGGTTTTGTTTTATTTTTTCTTGCCATTGTTTTTCACTTCACTTCACTTAACTTGAAACTATTTTTCATCTACGGCTAGAACGTAAAAAGGAAATCCGAATCGATGCAAGTTTTCCGATTCCAATCCACGAAACATAAACAACTTTTCCGTGACCGTGGCAACGAGCATGCTTCCTATTTCACAACTGAAAAAATGTTCTGTTAGGCGTATTAAGAATTGTATACGGAAAACATTTGTGCTGATTCGTTCTACACTGCTTACATTAGGTGATATGTTTGCTCATTGAAATGTGTCTCGTTCGAAAATGTCATGTCTTGCTCGCGTTATACGCGGTTATTAGCTTACGATAATCGTCATCCTCTTTATTTACATAAAAAATAACATTTTCTCAACTCGGTGACGAAAAGTAGCACTTTCGTTGGCTGTATTGAGAGAGACATTGTATGAAACACGGCGATAAATAATTTTTTACGCACACGATGTTTGAAGTCACACTCGAACTACGACATCTGGTGACACACTCAGTGCTTAAAACAGCATTCAACACTCCGTTGCATAAATCACTATTTCTGTGTCATAATTCTGCGTATGATGCAAATTAATATCGTGGTCTTCGGTGCTCGTTCTCGAATACCAAAACACACATTTCGCTTCGTATTATTCATTGATTTTATTTTCTGTTTTACGTTTGGGACTTTGTTTCGTTGGGCTAAACTAACATTGTACATCGATCGTAATGATTCACGAAGCTCAGGTATAATAACCATTTTTTTGTGAGATTTTTTTTTCTTGTGTTTGATTTGTGGGTCCCCTATTGTAAACAGACACGTATAGTGTAGTGATGTTATTAGCAAACTCAAATTTTAACTATTTGCTCACAATGATTCTGAGTTTTCGTGGAATCCACAAGCTCCCATGGTCATAGCTAATTACGTTTTCTTTTTAAAAACAGAGCAATGACTACAACAATTAGGCTAGGCCTCCAGACATATTTATTCAACAGAGCTGGTGTTCATTAGTTGAGAAAGTTGAGATTAACTGCAGTATATGGAACATTGCAGGAGGGAATTTATCACACTTCGTCCTCAGAATTTTCACCTATCAATACACCAAGAATTCTGTTCAGCCTACTTAGAAATGGCTAATTATCCATTATCTCAAGGCAGCTTTCTAGCAACCTTGCAGAGTTATAGAGATCAAATTGGGACAGTGTACATTGACTCAGACTCAGACTTCACATAGTGAGCTGATGGGAGTATACCTTTACCCCGTGTTCACATTCGTTCATACAAATCTTACCAGTCTACGCTGTATACTGTCACTTTTGCACGAACAATCACGCAAATTTGAAAAAAGGATTAATCAATCTGCAACTTCCTCGTCATTGATTGCTTTTATCGTCCTCGTTCATTTTAGTTTGCTGCAAGCCAGATTGACAGATCCATGATCAAACGACTTAAAACAAACAGCGCTGGGACGCCACACAACATGTTAACACTTATGTCACAGTAGACTAATGGTGACAACTAACAACAGCTGTATGTGTCGATCGAGTACCAGCCGGAATAGCAACTAAATCCAGTTCACAGGCATTCAATAATATATTTCAATATAGTTGTAGCATTTACCTGTAGCTCGTCAACCTCATTACTTGTTCGACGATACAATTCTCTTTACTTGTTGGGCTCTTCGTGTGATTTGGGCACTTGGGGTTTTTTCCTCTTGTCAAGAGTCTCCATGGATCATGCTACTCGTAATAAAGTCCGAAAACCTGCCATTGTTACCCAGGCGCGGACTGATCATAGTGAAGGATCGGGCGTCCGCTTTTTTATGTGAAAATTGGGCCGACTTAAAAATTTAGGGCCGAGCTAAACCTTTTGGTGTCGATCGCTCGGAGGACCAACAGGTAGCCAGTCCGGCCCTGTTGTTGTCTAAGCCAACTTTTGTTACCGTATACACTCTTTGCTCCTACAATAGAACGTTGAGTCGATAGGCGGAGTAACATAGAGAATATTCCTTGTAGGAAAGCCGTGAAGGACTTGACATCATCTAAACACCAGCCGCAATCGAAACAAAAGTCTCAGCAAGGTGGTGGCAGTGATGGTCAATTACGAAACAAAGTGGAAAGCGCTTTCCACAAGCATCATCGGAGAAACGTAGAGAATGTTCCTTGTAAGAAAGCTCAAGGATTTACTGTGCGTAATCATATTAATCTTGCTGCTTATTCAGATTAACCATGTTAATGACAAAATTGTGGTTTCCTCCTTGCTAAATCTGTAGCGTCTCTAGTTCAAAATTTCGTCTTCTGTTTATTGCGAAATCTTTTACTTCATTTTTTAACATCACGCTTGGCTACTAACAGAGAATTAGACAGAGGCTATCGATTATTGCTGACGTGCTGTCAATGACAGATCATCATAGATATGATTTCGCCATCAGACGTTACAGAGACGTTCTTTACAATAGCTGTTTTCGATACCAGGAGAATTTATTTTAATTGGTGTGAATGTTAAAAAATCCATTTCCTTACAGCTCATGTGGGAAAAGATTTTCATTACTGTGAACATTACTCGATACACATATGGTACGTGCACCAACTCAGTATGGTCTCTTTTAAACTGAATTCCAAACAAAAAATTGACTCCGTAAATTGTATCTACTTTCCAAGTTATACGAAAAAGTTAAATGAAAACATCTTACCACACACACGAATTCGAAAAATATTTATTTGATTTCTTGATTGTGTGCCACTGGAAATTAAATTTATTTGAACTTTTTTTTTATCTTCTGTGCTATTTTTCTCACAGTTCGTATAGAGTTCCATGTGTACAGCTACAAGACATGCAGGAAATTCATGTTGAATACTAGTTGGAAATTCTCTCTGCAAAACTATTTAGGATGTAGTCTACAATGCCGAAATGAGAAGAAAAGTTCACTCATCTTACATACCTATTGGGAACAGATGAAATTGGCATTGATGAGGTTTGTTGAATGAATGAATCTTACGCTAGTACAGTCGACGCGACGATGCTAGGATGAGACACAGAACAAGAAATTACGTGTTCCCAATGCATAAAGAAATATTATGAGCCAGATTCTTTGTGTCACGCTCCATCGTTTTTTGTTATCGACTTACATATTTTCATCTTTTGATAGTTCGGCTGTGGTAATGGTAGCATTTTCCTTTTCGTTCCGGTTCCGTCATACGTTCCAATACGCTCAAAGGTAAATAAATGATAAAGTTAAGTTGTATGTTTTCAGTTTCGATTTGTGTCTGAACAAAAGTAGCAAAGTTATACCCGGGAAAAGTTCTCAGTACAAAATGTACAAACAATGAAGTAGAGTTGAGGAATTTTGAAATTACGTTAAAAAGTTCCAAATCAAGTACAGAAGTGCAAACATACAAACCTGATACAGGGTCAGAACTGAACTACCAAACAACTTTCAGCACCCTGGGCTGACAGTTTATTGCTCTAATTTTGCCGTGAGTAACCAGTGATATCACATATTCACGTTACATAATTTGTCGTTTGTTACGTTACGATCGCACTCAACAGTAAATTATGCAACAGAGTGGAAAATTGATTTTTTTTAAGGCACTAGATGTCCAAATTGTCACTCTGCATGCAATAGTAGATTACAGCTACATGAAGTATATAACGAGACATGTACGTACGCACGAGGGCTCGATCGAGTGGTAGTACTATTAACCGCTGTACCTCAGGGAAATGATTCATTGTCTGATGATATTTGCATTAATTCTCATACTCATGACTTAACGAGTAAAATCGCATACTTACTGGTTCGGACTACAGTTTTGGACAGTTGAATTTAGGCACTTTTGTTTGTACATTTAACGAAATTGCCTAAAATCAGTATTCCAAAACGGATGCACAAATAACGTAGCGTTTTTGCACTAGGTATTTTTGTGAGTTGCAGTCCGCCGAACGAAGGGAAAACCAACATGCCCCGATGTAAAGTAAAGAAATAAATCGAATTCTACACAATCAAAAAATGGCCCTTCTCCTCGTCAAAAGGAATCCTTTGATTATATTCAGCTACAACACCTCTCACACGGAAAGCAAGTACCAATTTTCGATTCTGCTACTTCTTCTGAACGTGGTATTTGCGACAAATGAAAACCAAATCTTTTACTTCATTAATTTTAACATTTATTATACTAAAAAAGACCGAACTAGCCTGAGTGCTCATCATTTAATTTTGGTGCTAGTAGCACCGTGCTACTTTCGGAACTCTAGACTGGTTTTTGTTGAATGGGACGATGTGCATTTATTTCTGAATTTGGAAAAAATCAACTCAAGCTACTTGGAAAATTTGTTTTTTAAACTCCAATTAGCTTCACAAATAACACAAGAAATATTCTGAGGTCTACGCAATCAGATCATGTTCCCTTGGAATCGAGTTCCATTGAAATCATGTTCCCTTGGAATCATGTTCCCTTGCTGTAACACTGCACTCGTCTACCTAGGCTTTCCAACGTTCCAAATAAGAGAATTCACGCTACCTCTGACCCCGTCGAGGACCCCATTTATAAAATAAATTTCAAAATGTGGATTGACCGATGATCTCATAACTAGAACGTAACCGAATGGTGGATATTAACTTACCAAATTTAGACCCGCCGCTTTTTCGGGAGAAAACTTTGATTTAGTTTATGATTTGTAGCGATTATATTCAAGCTGAATCATGGTTCACTTTATCTGGCTCACAGCAAATTGGAATGAACGAGGACCATAAGAGGAATCAATGATGAAGTTGAAGATTGATTAATCCTAAGGCCTGTATAAAACTGTCCTGACTAGGGTTGGACAAGAGCTCAAGAAGCTCTTCAAACCTGCGTGATTGTTCTTGCAAAAATTACAGTATGCCACGTAGACTGGTAAGATTTGTATGAACGAATGTGAACACGGGTTGAAGACATACTTGAGTGTCCCAGCTCTTCATGTGAAATATGAGTCTGAGTCTAATTTGTAGTGATTGTATTCAAAAGTTTTATATCATTTCCAGAAGCATCATTTCTAACGCTCTATGTTAGAAGCCCACAAGCTAGTCCGCCTCTGCTCAGTTTTATGTATACAACCAGGTATGTCTCGTTTTGTATTTATTTAGTTTAAGAGTAAAGATCTTCCAACATATAAGTCATGAAATCAAATATAAAAAGGAGCTGTTGTAGTTGTGTGGCTATTAAAGTAAGTGCATTCAATTCCCGGGTCTTCCTTTTGAATTTACTCTAAATCTTCAATAATTCGAACATCCAAAATACTTTACTCTCCCACATGCATTTTCCGCCGGTCAAGCCAATTCATTTTGCATAAAATATAACGAAAACAGCAAAACCACATCTCTGTACTCCAAAAAAAAAAAAAAAAAAAATTTCTGTGAAAATGGAAAATTGTTGCTGAAAATTATAAATAATTCGCAGAGGAGTGTTCTAAAGTTTCCCAACTCAACGAAATAAATTTTCGGTTTTGTCCTCGGGGCATAATTATCTATTAATTTTTCCCTAATTGCAGAATATACGAAGAAAATATGTCGAGGGAAAAGTTTTTCACGATGGAATGCTTAATGCTGTGTAATTTCTAAAAAGTTTGTTATTTCAATTATATTATGGGGGTAGAATATGTTCCGCTATATTGTGTGTGTTGTATACATCATGGACCAGGCGATTTAACAATACGAATAAAGTGATACGAGAAAATTGCAATGCTCTAAGCGTATTACAGTTTCACTAGTTAGAATACGACAGAGCTAGTATCTGTAGAGTATCTCTGTGCTGCAATATTGTTATAATCTTGTTGCAATGTTCCATCTTTTGAGGCAATTGCATTACTTTTCTAGTTCAAATCGAGGGCTGTTTGCATGGGAAAGTTGTTTTAGATATCAGTAGGTCTTGCAGTAGATTCAGTGAAAACATAGTGTAGCTAGGAGACAATTGAAGTTTAAAAAACAAATTGTCAAAGACATCTCTCTCCCTAGAGTGCCAAATTGTCCTCCCGCTAGTTTTAAAAACAGCGAAGTTTATAGTTTCCGCAAATCATTAAGTGGAACACTAGAACAATCCCATTGGGTAATCTCATCCGCTTAGTTGTACCGAAAACCGGTTCGGTTAAAACCAGATTACTTCTATATACGATTCATCTGCTTATATAAATCGGCTTCACTACTACGCACCACTACTTAAGTTACTCAATGTTTGTTGAGATGAAGCGATTCGAAAACTGAACTTGAGTGAAAAATAATTTTATGCACATTTGTCTGACGGTGAGTTCGAACCCCCGACCGTTGGTTTGTGAAGCCAACACGTTAGCTCTCCATTAATAGAGTGTTACTCATTGCTATACATATGTTATCGATAGGGACTTGCAAACAACAAATGAAAATCTCCGACTATTTCAGCCTTTTATATAGCAAAATAAATGTCCAAAGAATTGAAGTGAAAGATTCGACACCAATATTTTGAATTTTTTTTGATCAAATGAAGTAGTAGACGCGACAATACTCTATCCAGCAGACTGACTACTTTTATTAAGGGGGTAAATGAATCAAGTAGCCTTTGTAGTTTACATGTAAATTACAGCACAGTCACTCAAAATGAAAAGAAGTGTTTGTAAAATACAAAGAAATAAGGTGTAAATTTGACTCAGAGAATATTTAGATTTATTGCATTCGCGCGATGATTTCCCCTCATTATTATTGTCCTAGGAATATAAGCTGACATTATTAACTTGTGACAGTTCTCCTGTCATTCAGCTAAATCGGTTTTTTCTTTTTCGCTCATGCAATAAAGCATTGTATTCTCATATGAGGGAAATCTCGGCAAGCCTCGATTGTTCTCCTCATATGAGAATAAAGTACTATTAGTTTGTCAGAGAGGGAATTGGACGCGATTAAAATAGCGTTGATATGCTTACCGTCTATGAGAGCTCTGCACCTGTTCGGCTAGTCATAACAACAACAGGACTGTATCAATAAATTCTTAGGAACAATTAAGAAAAGCGAATACTACCATATCGCCAGCCCCTCATTTTAACAGTGCAAAGAGAAATATCCGCAACACACTTTGTAAAATTCTGATCCCGTAACATTTGAAAATAACAAAAATCCTTCACCAATGGCAAAAACAGATATTTATAAAACCGAGTGACAAATACTTTTTAGGCACTGGATGTGTAACATGTTAGCAAAATAGCTATTCCCGAGGGGGAATCCACTCCAAGATTAACATTGATTAACCAGTGATTAACAGGAGCGATTTCCTCCTTGGCTATTCCAAAGTCAGAAGTTTCATAATGTAAGAAGAACGTATACAAATCTATCTACCTGCATGCATAACACAAGGTGCTAACACAATGTAAATCTTAAATGCCCCACATGCGCTAGCCAATTTCCCAAGCTTTACTGGTTTTCATTAGCATACAATTTACGACAGAAATTTTTCTTATTTCTCTTCTGGATATTATTCGCCTTTACAGTTCATATTCCTTAGACTGTTTGCTTATTTCCTCCATTGTTTATCGCCCATTTGCACTCGCACATACAGGACACAAAAAAATGACCGAAAAACAAACTTTCACAGATTTTATTCGTCATCCATTCAGCTGGCATTTATTTTTCCTTTCGAGCAGGGAATGCATTCCTTTTTCTATATGTTTGAATGCAAAAAGTGGAATACATTTTCCCTTATGTGCAGTGTTGTGCATTTTGTACAGCAAGCATAACAATTTCGTACAGAGAATAGTTGAAGACATTTTTCTGATGTTGGAAAATCTAAAATAAATGTAACAACACGACACTCAACAGCTTCATTTTGAAATATATAAAATAAAAGTCATAATCAACTTGAACGACATAATAAAATGGGTGTACTACACACACACCATCATCATATGGTGAGCTGGGAGGTGCGGGAAATGATCACTAATTTGATAACACTTCCTAGAACACGCCGAACTCTTGGAAATGCAATGAAAAGCAATGCCGATCAATGGTACCAGAAATATGAGGAAAGGAAGTTAGGTGTTGGAAGTAGCAAATGGGAAACTATCTACTTTAAAGTATGCTTTTGATAGAAAAATGGATGATATTCACTTTCTCGGAGAAATATCGAAATCTTAACCGATTTTGATGAGAATTGGTTTCATTGGAAAGCCTGATATGTGTGATGATATTTTCGGCGCTGCAGCGCAACGAATGGCACTACAAAAATTGAAAAAACTTAACGAAATTTCCTTATAACTTCCTGGCTCGCAGCTAGAAAGGTCTCAGCTAGAACTACCGAGGCAAACGATGAAATTTGATAATTCTAAAGCGTCAGGAAAAACCAAAATCTTTTTTATCTTAAAATCGCATAAACAAGTGTTGGATGAGTATGTGAAACAAATGCTGAGCATAAGTAAATGTGCGGTGTTCAGCTCTACATAACAACACCGAAGCATTCTTATGTTGTTGGTTCGGTTTTCCATTCTATTGACTAAGTCAGTAAGATTTCATGGAAAACAGAGATTCCAAGCATCCAAGATCCAACTTCCAACCGGCCAAACCATTCTAGCCATTAAGCAGGCATATGCTGAATCGAGGGGTCGAACAACCCCTGAATCAACAACAAATGGTTTCTGCCACTGTTTCGATCTAATGAAATGATATTAAAGGCACCAAATAGATGCCTTTTGCACTTAATAGTGCTGTTCAAAAATACCACATCTCATCAGGCCATGGCGACAGTGGTAATTTTTTGGTACGCCTTACCAAGTGCCGGCATGAGCAAGGCGGATATAGTGATGAAGTGGATCGAAAGAAAGGTATGACGCCCTCTCGAAGTTGGTCGTCTCATTTCATCAGATCGAAACAGTGGCAGAAACCATTCGTCAAAATTTCAAAAAAGTGCTAAGATCAGTTTATTTTTAGAAATTTTCCTCTTGATCAGATCTGAGACCGTTTAAATCGGTTCCAATCAATGTTAAATTGGAAATATCACCTTGGTTCAATCATACTTAGTAAATTAAAAATTGTTTTCATTTTCTGAGCGCCAATTTCAATATATTGAAGTGTCAGAATGTGCGGTTTTACGACAATCAAACATTAAGGCAATGTATTCCGAGCAGTACAATTAATTTTCACAAACGTTATCTATTTAATTAACAACGATGAAAAGTTGAGATAATTCGTGATAAAATGATCGTTTCCCGCATCTCCTTGTACACAAGTTGGGTTGTGATATAATTACGTGTGCACATACACAAAAGAGCTACAATAAAGGGTAATAATATAAGTTGCTGGCGATGTCACATACCATCGAAATACACAGGACATCAATGGGTACAAAGGTGGAAAACACATTTTATAATTCGATGTTCACTCAGAAGTGTA
>JANTFA010159750.1:0-10444 GCA_026413405.1 Phytosciara flavipes
TAGATTCGCAAAACCCATTTTCCCTACACCATTCGCCATAAAACACAAACAAACCGAAAAGAAAATATTTTTGTAACACATTTCTAAAAATATTAAAAAAAATTGCTTTCGATTCGATAAAGTATGTTTGTAGTAAATATGTTTCCACAATACACGAGACTCATCTCTGGCAAACGATAAAAATTCCATCAATCATCTGGTTATAATTCTGGAAGTTGGTTGGTATTTATTTATCTAAAGTCCCAGTTAATCTTTTATATTGGAGACTTTTGTCTATTTTTAAGTTCAAATTTTCTTCTTCCATGTTACACACATGTGTAATGATGCACACATACAGACACATGGTGTGTATGATATCCGGTCCGATCGAACAGAACTGAAGGAACAAAAAATTTGAAATTAATTCAATTCGATAAATGTTAATTTTGTATTAAATTTCATTTGTCAGGGGGGTCAGGGTTGTAATTTAGCATCAAAACACTATTGTCTAAGAGTGAAATATTTGTAGGAAAATAAATCCTTAAATACAGCTCTGAATGACGTCGGTCGTTTGTTATACTTGTGTTGTATATTATACCCTTGACTGTAGTCAGGGGTTTATACACCCGAAAATCAGCTTCGTAGCAGAAATTAACAAAAAGTTTACTATGATTTTGTTAAATGATTTGTATCGCAAAAACGCTAGATACAGTAAATGACCGTTTAGAATCAAAAACAGATGTCGAAAAATCTGTAATCTGTAATCCCCTGATTCAAAATAGAAATAATTTCTTTGCTGATCATAGGAAACTTGGTTACTATTCGTCCGTCGCCTACCTCGCTTGCCTTTCCAAAAAAACAGAATAAATCTCAGGGTACCAGATTCCCAGGTTCCCACACTTCTTACAAAAGCAATTATTAACAGTTTGGTCAGTTAACAGTTTCATACAATATAGGTCGTCAGACTTGTAAACGATAAATTCCAAACGAAAACACAATCGGAAAAGACTATTCCATATTTAGTTTAATGTGCATGATCTCAGAGGTTAGCTAAAGTAATTAGTTAATGTGTCTAATGAAGTGGTAAAAACGAGTATATCGAAGTGAAACATATGAAAAGTGGTAAAAACGATGAAAGGCTGTAGTGAGTCTGTACAATGTCTAAGTAATACTTAGTATATCGTAAAAATCAAATTTGAGTTTTTTCACTTAGAATTTTTCTTGTGCCAAACTTAGTTTAGTGCGGTGCCACTTTCGAGGCCTATAACTACGGTGCCAATTGGCACCGCTAGATATTTCTTATTTTAGTCCCTGAATGAGATTATGATGGTGATCGGAATTTCAGTGAATTAAAAATGTTTTTAAAACCTGTGAGCATAAGGTCATTTTAAGAAATCTATCGGTGCAGCACGGGAAATTTGAGCGAATGTGGGTACCCGTTTTTCTTTTTAATTTTTCAGATCTTAGGTATTTTTGTGATAAAATCGTGTAGTTTGGGCTCATTAGAGGCAATTTCGCTTATAACGATAATAGCTGAGAAATATGTAGGTGCTAAACTAATTTAGAACTAAACGTCTTTTGTAACAGATGTCAGAATTAACAACAATGGTTCATTCAAGGAAATGCCTACTGATTTTGAAGGCACTTTATTGGATAACAACACATTTCGAATATCGATTGCTCTGCACACAGGCTCAGATATATGTGCTCGTCACTCATCCCTTGGAGTAAGGGTCCAGAACTTGGCATGAGAAACTAAAAAAAAGGTTTGTCAAGGGTGCTAATTCATTCTGTTGTGGAATGTTTAGAGGAAATTGATGTTAAATTTATATTTTGGTGTTTTCAACGTCAGAACGGACCCGCAAACTTTGCGCGTACTGTAATCGGCCATTGACATGGTCTCTGCTGTAATCTACTATTGAATAACGGGTTTTTTTTCGGGATGGGAACTTTGGATAATTGGTCAATGGGCGGATTTCGGGCGGGCATTTATAATAGTCGTGAACATCGGGCGGCATGGGTATGGATGGATGGTGACAAATTGTAGCGGGCCACCAGACAGTGGCTGTATTGCAAATTAAAGAATCTACAAAAATTATATTTAGTCAAGGGGACCAGACCCACCCGAATGGTGGGGCCTAGTAAATATCTATGTACGTGTTATATGAAAATAAAAAATCCATAATTCATCCATCTCTCACATAAATGTATATACATACATTCAATACATGTAGCTATGTATTAATTTGGTCATATACTGATACATTAACACATACGATACACATAATTCAGCCCGAACTTCTTTTTTTTCATGTATAAATGTTTTTACCTTACAAAAATTTCGAAACGAAGGCCAAACTTTATATTATATTTTTGTTAAAAATATTTCGTTCAAAACAACAGTGAATATTCTTATGGTTTATTTTTTTAACATGTCGTGTAGTTTGTAGGTAAGGTTGATTTATTTCACCGATGTTTAGAGATTCTAATTTCTGACAAATATTAATGAAATTTATAAAAATAGAATTTTGGAGGTAATTTCCAGAAAATGTGTGTGTGTGTGTGTCGTTGTGTGTTTCTTTTTTTTCCACTCTCTTCGCTCGGGTTACTGTACACACGATCTTTTTTTTCTTCTTTCTTACGTATAAGGGGCGATACATAAAGTACGTACCCTTTCAGGAGGAGGTGTCTGAAATTGGCCTTTTTTGGATTTCTTTTTCCATACAAAATCGCGTACAGATGAGAGGGAGGACGTCAAAATTCTAGTGTACACACAGGCGTACGTACTTAATGGATGCCCTCATAAATGTGTTATTGTTTGTTCTATACAACTGAAAATAATTTGTTTCTTACATATATCTTAGCCTGTCAACGAATTTAAGTTTATATACTTTATCAAAAAATGTGTTTACCCACATTTTCGTATGGAACGGTTTTTCTGAAAGAAATATTTACTTTTTCATGTTAAATATTATTACTTCGTGCTTTTGTAGAAAAATACCGAGAAAAATGTAGCTAGAATGAACCTCGTCGTTAAAGTGTAAGCATATTTGCCGTGTTTTAACACTTCTGATTAATCCTAAATTCGGTTCTTGTGATTCATCAACTCTATACCAGTCGCTTTTAGTCGTTTACAACTTGTGCATTTATTTCGACGTATAAATTCCCAATTTGTTTAAAAGGATGATGCTAGTTAGTTAGTCAGTTTGGTTGCTCATGACACATACCATTGGGAAATTGAAATTGAGGAATGTTGAAGGTAGCATTGAATCGACAGAAATAGTCAGTTAAAATTTCTTCACATGAAATATTTTCTTTTGTAAGTTTTTGACAACAGAAAACGAGACTAGTATGGTTCGAGGTCTGGGTAACAAAGTCGAAAGGTGGAGCCTAACTTGCTTGAATACCGTGAAGCTCAACTGGAATTACATGAGAATTTCGCTTTAGAAGTTAATTAACAGAAAAACGACTCACAAATGGCGAATTTTTTTTGGATTGATTCTTTTAAAATAGACTCTGCCATTGATTCTTTTACACGTCTTTTACTTTTGATGTAAAAGTACATCCGAGGACAAACCGAGGACAAAAATCATATGAAAACGTGACTTTTCAAAGCATTTAGCATGTTACGACCCTTAGTATTCGTGTACCTGCTTTGGCCGATTGATGTTAGGCAATTTCGCGAGTTGAAGCCCGGACAAAGTGAGGGTGACAAGCGAAAATGCACAATCTTTCCAAAGCAGTCACAAATGCAAGGGGCCGAAAACTCGAGAAATAAATCCTAAATTGCCTTCATTTTCAGCCTCGAAGCATAAAACAATTTGGAACCACCTACATGTTGTGCTTTACGTTATTAGGCAATGTAAATGCGAAGGCGTAACAATAAAAAAAAACTTGCGTCCTCAGTATGAAGCATGAAAGCTTTATTCCCCAAAAGTGGAGAAAGTTTCAGTTTCGGGGCATGAAGCATGCAAAACTTAGTACGTCACCGTCACACGGCAAAGTATTAGCTGACTTCTCACTTGTAACGAATTTGTAACGGTCTTAAAATCGGAATTCTCGGATGTGGATATAGGATGAAAAGCTTCGGAACACATCCACCTTATCGGGATAAAAATCTGAATAGCAAAGTCAGCCGCTGACTCTACTGAATTTTTTAGTGTCTGCCCTTATACATCAGAACTGCTCGCTGATAGAACGTTTCCTATAATCACTTCCCAATAGCAACAGCGCAACCATGAAAAACGTTGTGTTTACCTCTGGGTGAAACTAGGAAACTTTTAATTGAGCAAAACTTTGATCTTGTTGGAATTTCCTATTTTCATCCTTCGCTTAACAAATAACTATTTCAAGTTTAGGATCCGAAAATGAGAGAACCGTAAAATTTCACATTTATCTGGACGGGGTTGCTACTTCGTTCGAGCTCTCGGAATTGCCCCAAATTAGGCGACCAAGACAGATACATAAATTACAACTTCTTCATTAATTTTACCATTCCTTTTTATTAAATATAAAAGTTAACTTAAGGATAGCTTCATGCGAACTTAAAGTTGTTGTTGTACACTAGGGTGGGACTTTATTATATGATGATTGCTTCTGTTATATTTACCGTTATGAGTATAATGTCGAAATATTGATTGATGTGTTTTTTTTGATGAAATGGACAAAGTTTGTTTCAGACTGAACGCTGAATTTAACATGAATCCAATTACTTAATTAAGCTATCCGGAGCTACGTTCACTGTCATTGACATTCTTTTCGAATTAACTTTTTCTTATCGTATACTTGAAGTACATTTATTGCATGAGTATAAGTGTGGCTGTATTTCCACTCACCAAAATCTCGAATCCTGTAATTACACACTGCATTTGAAACGCAAATTATCTGTTTCAGCTGAAAACTACACATCTGTTCATTTAAATGGTGCGTTTCGGAAAATGCTGTTAATTAAACGTCAGAAAGCTAAAAATTGCGCGATGAATTCGATCAGTCTCAAATATGTTGTCTGATGAACATCTTATTTACAAAATCTAAATATAATGAACAGTTGACGACAAATAAATTTAATTTAGTTGAACCTAACAAAAAAAAATGTAAGAAAAATCCACTTTGACTGGTGTAGACAGACATTTTTATTCGTTTTAGTGCACGATGTGTGTGTTTAGTATTCATCAGCGTGGCATGCCAATGTTGAACAAAAAAATACACGTGCCCATCGGAATTTCGGGCTCGTGAAACAATCGGTTATTTTAGTAGAAGATATATTTAGTCGAATGACAAAAATGGCATACAAGTCAAGGTTCATTTAAATGGTACGCTCTAGAGATGAGCGGACATTACTCTTTCAATGCCCGATACTACCCGTTCCCTGCCCGTAATATAAAAAGAGAATCCAGCCCGGTAACGTGCCCGACCAGTTTTTGTCTGACCATGATCTTTTAACTAACAACATCGGATTCAATCGGATTCAAGCGCTCACCTCTAGTGCACTTCATTCCTTTAGAAGTCGATGGCAGCAGGGATTATGAAATCCAAATGAATATTCCGTGTCAACTCAACTAACGTCAGTCCAAAATAGATCTGTCTTCTGCAAATGGAAGTATTTATGACGACGCCGCCGAAATTGAAAATTTTAATATTCGAACTATAAGGGCTGTTCACTTATTACGTCACACTCCGAGGGAGGGTGTTCGACAAATCGTGACAGTTCTAACGAATTCGGGTCATATTTGACCCCTTTGCGTGACGGGTGGAGGCGTGTTTGATCGACGTGTGACGTAATAGCGTGACGTTATATGTGAACAGTTCCTAAAATTCACTTATGGGAAATTTGCGAAGCACTTTAGGGCACCCTACCGTTGACCTTAGTGTGAAAACTAACAAAAGAATGGGGTCTAAAAATTCAATCAACATGCTGACATGGTTTTATGGACGTCCCCTTAAATGCAGACGAAAATAAATCTCTTTGTATTGATTGCATTGAACTCGTTGACGATGAGTAACAGTCGTTCCTACTAACGTTCGACGCCTGGTTGTTGATAAAAAATATAAATTCCCTTGTCGCTTTTGCAGAAGTAAAGATATTGTCGCTCGAGAAAAAATTTTGACCATTAAATTATACGGCACTGGATGAACTTGGATAAATCGGATAACTCCCAATTGAAGAAGTCAATCAAAAATCAAGACAATTCAATATTCTAGGCTGCATTACAGCACAGTGTGTTTACGCTGAATAAACATCTACACTCAAAATGAAAGCTATAAGCAATCATATTATTCATACAGAATGTACAAGAGGGGGGTGAGAAAAGTCCAATTCATCTCCACGCATGTTCGAGTCTTAGTTGTTCAACGAATATTTTCCATATCGTCGGCAGGCTCGAGTGGATAGTGACAGAACGATACATTCACTGAAACCTATTATAATGTTATTTGAAATGAATGGATTGAATGAACATTCTTGGAATATTATTTATTCAATGGCAAAAAAGGAGTTTTACTTTGGTTTCATATATCATATCGTGCACATTGTATGGTCAATAAATCATAGTTTTTTTTTATTTATTGAACTAAGCCGGGGACTACTTTTACTTTGGTTGCAAGCAAATTTTACGAACTTAAAACTAAACAATAAACAAAGCACAGCAAAGCAGAATATATCTATGAGAAGACCAAATCACAATGAAAGTCGAAAGAATCACAATATTTCTACTACTTCAAATCGGTCGGAACGGTACCTCAGATAATCGCAGCGTTCCCTCCCTGAATCGCGACACTGATTCTTTGTACCTGTCACGTACGGCTATAGTAATAGCCGCTATACATCTGTTATCGATACCGACGAAAAATGGTAAATTGAATTTTTCAACTAATGTGTTCTTATAATAGCAAAATACACTTTTAAACATTTGAAGTACAACAATTTTGGATGAATTCTATGAATTCTCAAAAGAAGTGATAGACCCGACAATGATACTATTAAAATGCTTGCTGTCTGAGACAGGTTAAAAAGCTAGAGAACCGCCTTAGACGCTTTGTGTTAGTTCACCGATGCGCTTGATAAGTTTTAAGCGTATCACGGTCTTCTCGAGCTTCCTTCCCCGTACGTACAGGTAAAATCCAAAATCATATGTTTTCCGCATTACCACGGAACTAATGTAAGATCATCCGGTTTTTTCCCATCCGCTCGATTGCATCCGATCCGATCGAGTACTAAAGGAATGTTGCTGGTGTTGAGTGCCCGCTTAAATAAGCCGTTTACGCTTGCATGTCTCGCTTACCGCCCAGCGCTCTTTTTGCTAAGTAAGCCGTGATGGCCCCATAGCGTATTGTGTATTAGGGTGGGTCGCATTTTCATTTTCATTTTTTTTTCGAAAGACCTGCCCATACATTATCTCCAGAAAGGTCCCAGGAGTTGCATACAACACGAATTTTTTAAAAAAATTGATTTTACCTAGCGCGCACACAGCAAATTCGATTTTCGTGGTAGTAGAGTGAGGTGGCATAACGATGATCCGACTCGAATGAGGCCAAACTATTACTATTAACTGGAGTTAATAGCTGAATATTGTAGCTTTAAAATGACACTAGTATGTTGGGGGTCGAGCCCTCCGCTGTGGCTGGGCAGCATCGTGACTTTCGCCGACCCTGACTTTTTTGCCAAAAATTGCAACTTCTTTTGCGTACAAAATCTTCAAATCTCAACATAAAATATCGTGTGAGGTATCTCTGAATAGGTAATCTCGAGTAAAATCCAGAACAGTAACACTACAAATGTTTGGGACACTCAGCGACAACGTTTGGGACGGCACGCTTGAAGGAGTTATCATTGATCGTAGACAAAAAATATTCTCAAGACAATCCGCTCGTCACCGAAGAGGTTGTTGCGAACCGCACTGTTATGGCAACGCAGATCATGACAATTCAGCAATAGTATTGTCAGATAAAAATGTGACGTTTCGAAATCCAGAAATTGATACAAAAAAAACATTTTTTCAAGTCCAAGCGATCGCAAGCATCGGTTATGAAATCCGCTTCACGTGACAATCGGAGCGACGAGCATAAACGAATTTTCGATTATGTAGCGGCAGCTAAGAAACGGGGGTACGTTCGGCATTCGTCATTCGTCATCCTAGAATCAAAGGGACTATTGGATGCCGGAATTATGTCAGTGCGAACAGTCGTCCGATGGAATGGATAAGAACTTCTTATTAAGAAGTCAACATTTCCATTCGCTTTGTTCACATTAACACGTTTGCAATAAACAATACAAACAACACAAACTTTACGGGAAATAGCGACGGAGTCCACATTTTCCTTCTGCTTGATGTATGGAAAGGTGCCCTTAATTTTTGATAATGAACAAACCGTCCGTACATCACTTTATTGGACCGTCATAATTTTGGATCATTTTGACTTCGCCGCTATTCGCCAAGGAGAGTATGTGTCGTTTGTATTGAGGCTATTTACTGGCTAGACTAGACAGCCAAATAAGACTACGTATACCGATTGATCTCACCTAATGTCAAAATATCGCAAGATGTTGATCTCGCCTTTTACTTCGATATTACACTTCTGTCCAGTACATTTAATGTCTTTGGGTTTGTGCAATAAAAATATGTTCGTTGTACTATATTGCTGAATGAATTTTTAGAAATTTTGCATAAAGCATTTTGGTATGAGAATTTCAAGTTGACATATGCTTGCATATCATTTGGCTTGTATTCCGTCTTGTTACCATATAAAATGTACAATATCTAAACAGTTGGCGTAATATATGAACCTATACTTTGTTTAATGTCTTAATAAATCTTTGATATTCATAAAAAATTTACTTTATACCATAACAAACTCTTTCAGACGCATTACGCATATATCAGCATGTGTCGCGTCGACAATATTCGAATTTTGAATTCAAGACAATATTTGTTAAGCATCATGTGCGTAAAAAAGGAACATCTGAAAATTATAACATAATTTGTGTGCTTTCAAATAGCGCTATTTGTTTATTTTGACAGCTTAATGGCGTGGCTAGAACCGTTTGATGTTTCGTTAAATTTATCGAATCGAAAGATTTTATGAGAACTTTATAGTTTCATTGTAAGATGTTTCCTTCTTTCTTTCCTCCTCCCGTTTGTCAGACAACTCACATAACATTGTCATCGAAAAAAAAACGTTTTTTGTGTACAGTATGAATGACATTGAGCTTAACAACCTGCTTCATCATGAGAAAAATTTATGAAAGCTTTTGACTTGGCTCCAATTTTTCTTTTTTGCTTTCATCCACGGTATCATCGCGTTGTTGGTGGCTACCAGCAGTTTTCCTAAATGATTTATCTAGTATTTAGAGTCTGTTTTTAATTGGAAGAATTCCATTGATCATTAAAATGCGATCCATCTCGAACAAATAAAATAGCCTCAGCACATACCCACCCACTTCAGTTAAGGAACTCACACAAGTACGACACATACTACAATATTTAACTTTTAGAACATCGCATGGGGCACCATTGGGGGGGATGCAACAACGCAAGGAAACAATTTGTATTTGCTACCAATAGACCAGCAAATTGTATGATAAATGGAAGATAATAACAACATGCAATGCAGTGAAAATGCAATATCGCACAAAACATTAAGTTCGTACCAGATATATTACGGTTTCAACTGGTTATCATAAATCGACTTAAGATAAGAACATTCATCCACTAAAATATATATGAAAACTGGACTTAAACATGGTAAGCTAATCATTAGAGGGCATAAGAGCATTTTTAAAGTGGAATTTGAGCGAGACACTTTGAAGAGAATGACAAAAGAACGTTGGACCAAAAACATAATGAATTGGAGGCCACCAATGGGCAGACCAACTAATTCGGTCAAGCTCTGGCAGGGACGTTGTGGCAATGGACACTATTGCACTATTGCTGAATTGTCCTGATCTACGTTGCCTTCGGCGAAGAACAGAAAGTCTAAAGAATATTTTTTCTCTTCGATCACTGACAACTCTTTCAAGCGTGCCGCCCCAAAATTTATCGCTTAGTAGCAGTTTTCCTCGCCTTCATTTTTGGCATTATTTTAAATAAATAATAAAATAAATCGCAATTTTGAGACTCAGATCTCATGAACTGAGCGCTGAGTGGTATGCGACATATGCAAATGTAAATAAATTATTTAGGCTGGCCTTCGACGCTAGGAAAATTGCTTCACTACTCGAACCGAGCGGATGGGAAAAAGCTAGATGATCTTACGTAAGTTCCGTGGCAATGCGAAAAACATCTGATTTGGGTTTTTCTTGTACGGTATAAGCTTAAAGCTTATCAGTGTCGCGATTCAGAGCAGTCATGAGAGCCGCCGTCGTGAGGGCTAAATCGGTCACCGCCACCGCCGAGAGTTTTGTACGGCTGAAAATTGGCCAAAGGTTGTGATCGGCTGACTCGGCGGCTAAAGGACTTGTAGTTGACAA
>JANTFA010159772.1:0-10443 GCA_026413405.1 Phytosciara flavipes
CCTAGATAAATATTTTTTTGACTGTTATTAGATTAAAAAAAGAGAAACGGGTGTGCCACGCAGTGGCCTTGCTTGTACCTATAGCTGAGACTCAAACTTCACATAATGAGTTGGGACACTCAAGTATCCCTTCAACCCGTTCGTTTATACAAAACTTACCAGTCTACCCTGTATACTGTCATTTCTGTAAGAACGATCACGTAGGTTTGAAGGACTTCTTGAGCTGTTGTCCAACCCCAGTCAGAACATTTTTATGCAGGCCTTAGGATTAATCAATCTTCAACCTCTTTCCCATTGATTCCTCTTAGGGTTTTCGTTCATTCTAGCTTTATGCAAGCCAGACAAAGTGGTCCATGATTCAGTTTGTCGGATATGGATTTCTTTAACGGCTTGCCGCAAACAGCGCTGGGACGCCACGAATACTAGTGACAACTAACAACAGCTGCGTCCGTCGCTCGACTAGTTCTAAGCTGAGAAGACTAAATAATAATCTAGTCCTTCACTGTAAAAACGGTATTCAATATACTGCATTCCTCGGTTCATTTATTTTGGGAAGAATTTTTTCTTTTGACAATTATAAATTTACTCAACCAGGAGAACAAATAGTACATTACTATACCACAGAAGTGATTTGACATCTCGTATTCAGATGAGGGAAAGTATCTGAGGGCTTCAGCCCATAACTTCCTCACCTTAATTGTCATCGCCTCATTTGAATGTAGAAAATAAGGTGCTTCACGCCGCTAAGACGAAAACTATTTCTTCATGTAATGAGCCAAAAGTGAGGGAATTTTTATTTTTCCCTGATTTCTGGCCCTATGCGATACAACTCGCGAAACTATCTCCAATCAATCGTCCAAAACAGGTAATATGTAATGGTGATGCTGATGGTTCTGGTAGTTTCGGCACATATATTTTGAGTTATTTGGATATGTCAGTGTTCATTCAAGATAAACTCAATTAAGCTTTTTGAAGAAGTTATATTTGATGAGGCTTATCAAGGCAATCTATTGTAGTGACGACGAGTTGAAGGTATTGTATCGAGCCGAATGCGTGGTACATAATCCAATGCAAAGTAAAACTAATCTTCCTTCATCCAAGCACGCTAATAATGAACGATACACAGGGGCACACAAATGTATCATACCTCGACCTCTGATGCACCTGTAACTCAATATACCAAATTGGTTATTGATTAGTGTAGCCCACTAAGCCATAATAGTATTCTATTGATACTGTGTCCTAAATCGAACATTAATATCAATACCGAGTTATTCATGTGAGATTTACACCAAGTGCCAATATAATCGATATGGTAATGTAAGATTAATAAACTCTAGACGAACCAATGATGATGTCACGCACACCGCAAAACAATAGAGGCCATAACAGGTATACGATTTAACATGAAGCTGAAAAAGTGCATTCAATGTCAGTTAATGAATCGCGTACGCAATAAAAAAGGTAAAGATTGAGCCAATGTAAAGATGCTACGCATTACGCAACGGAGATTGAATGGAATAATTCTTGTTTAAACAGATCAATAGTTTCAGACCATGATGTACAGAGTCCATTAAATGATTAATCTTTATATGAATCGATGTTGTGATTGATGTACATCATATTTAGCACCCATATTTACGCAAAAGTTCGTCTATTTGAATCTAATTGAATGTCCAAAAAAATCGGTAATGATTAAGATGTTCATTATGTAGGCCACCACACCAAAAATACAATAACTTTGCGTTTTCTGTTACAAATAAATTCATGAATTCGTTGTTTCGTTTTTTACCAAATCGATTTCAGAATTCTCAAGAAAATACATTTGCTTACAAGACAAGAGTGAATTGTTGCACAGCAGTGTAAGAAGTGAACAGTCATGATTTTTTGGAACATATACAATGTAATGTGTATCGAATATAAAATGTTAGTTTCAAATATAAAGACGAGCGGAATGTAGAGGTATAACACTATTGGAATTGATGGAATCAAGTCGAATGCATAGGAATATGTATCGAACAATCGAGCATATTATATTCGTTCTTGGATTTTATGTATGATGAGTCAATAATACTGGGCCGCACCTTTCGGATGGGTCGGATCTCTCATTTCAACTTCATCTTCTTAAAGATTTGTTAGGCTGCCGGAACATACGGAATACACTTGATGTGCTACTTAATGTAGTAGAGAATTTACTTTACTCTATGTTGATGGGACTTTTGGTTCTCGATGTGTGTTCACAACTTCTGGTTTAAATTCGAAGATGAGCTAAATCAGTCGAGCTGATCCAGAGATTTGAGCGAATCAGTGCACAATTTTTTGCTCAGAATAACGAAGTTCATCCATTAAAAATAAAGATTTGCTTCTGTGCAACAATTTTTAGACCCGTACGAAGTACGAGGGTCTCATGCCTTTACTCTGACGGAATCGACTCCCGGAGTAGAGGCAAACCTTCTGTGGTCATCCCTAGATGCCAAATCAGCATTTAAAAAAAGGTCAAGTTCGAAGGCAATTATTTAGGCTATATTGCTCTAAAAAGTTTAGTCTTGGGCCAAATAACAATTTTCCGGCGAGAAACTTGAGGTGCATCGACTTTTTTATTTAGACCTCGTTTAAGCTCACCGTGTAGGGTTTCGTTTTTCATAGGGTTTCGGGTTTCCAAAATTCAGTAGGGTTGGAAAAAACCTCGACCCAAACACCTCTACTTTGAACTGAAATGATAAAACACAAAAATTCAGACGGGGGACGAACTTATACTCATCTTGTTTTCACCTTTGAAAATAAATATTTCTTCTTGTTCAAACGGTTCAAACCACAACAAACAATTACTCTAGTTACCGTGGTGACAAAAATTATTGTGACCCATACTTCACACCCTAAATGTGCAAAAAATATTCGAATTTTAAACGAATTTTTTGTCAAATTAACGCTACCACTATACAATAACACTGTGCGTCAAAACAGAAATTTGTGCGTTTCTTTTTGAATCTGAAGCGCACTTACGGTGTGAATTTAAGAATTTTTCATTTTTAATCAATTAAGTGAATTTGAGGACGTTTTACTGTATTTTCTGGTGTAAGACCCTTGACTACCAGTGAAGAGGAAACCATACTGTGCAATTCCGCGGTGACTATTATTGTACACACTATGGGCTTTATTGGTTTTGCAAAAGTATCGCGAAAAGTCTTATTATTCACTTTCAATTTCTGTAATAACATTGGACCCAGAAACAAAAGACACAACAAAAAAAATTCCCATTTTTGTACGATTGCCAAATTTCCTTCAGATCTCTATCGCATCGATTAAAACAATGTCTAATATTGATGATTTAAAAATCGATTGTGGTTTTATAATTACAATAAAATTGTTAGATAATTTTATAAATTCTGTTGTCCAATGTACGTCTTTTTTTCTCCTTAACTTTATTAATTTCGGTCTGAAGAATTTCAAATATGTCGAGCAATGATACTTTCAAGCAAAAACGAAGTAATAGACGAGATGAGAGTAGAAAAAAAAACGGTTACCTTTAATGAATTGATTGAATGTTGTTCAAGCGAAAAAGACGGATTCAGAAGCAATTTTTTGTGGATTAACGTTTTTCTTCTTGTTGTCTTCGATGGTGTACATCGGCTGATTATAAGCTCTCTAACCACAACATATTTTTATGGTTTTATATACAGCTCGAAGGCGAGATGCAACCTCTTCTGCCTTTTTTATTTGCGTCGATGTGTAAAAAGTGATGTAAAAAGAAAATTGAAATTATCAATAATGTTGGTTAGCGAGTCTTTCGGGGTCGGGTAACGATTATTTGATTGATTATGAAAATAGTTCATTACATTACATTATGGTGTATCCATTACAACCAGAAATGAATTCATAGTTCACCGTACAGACGAAACAAATGAATAAATTCAATTACCTTACCCATTTATCATAATTGAGATTTTTTGCGTCCGTTTTTTTATAGTTCTCGATGGTTTATTTCACTGGCGTTATGATTGGAAAGAGTGTGAACGATGTAAGAGATGAAGTAATATTCCAATGTTTTTCAGCATAAATATTTATTTTCAAATAAACAACAGCGCATAATAAAATAAAATAATGTCGTCGTGTAAAGTCGCCGGTTACATAAATATAGTCATCATCGTTCCATATCATGTTAATAGCCTGATCCTCGTACCGATGGATTCTCTTTTGGATATCCAGCTGAACCGCCAATAGCACTCTCTTTCGGTGATTGTCCATTTTGAGATGATGATGCTGGCGATTGATTGAAACGAGAATTGTCAGCAAATGATGCCTGCGATGCCTGCCCATTCCGACCGGAACTAGCTGCAAATTGTCCGAAGTTGTTCGGCTCTCCGCCAGTAGGTGCATAACCATTCTGATTTTGTGCAGACGGTCCACCTCGGGGATATCCTTCACCGTTTTGATTTTGACCATTAGCATAATCACCTTGACCTCCACCATTTCCATTTCCAAAGCCACTGCCCGGATAGTTACCCTGCGACGATTGGCTTGGATCTCCGTTGTTCGGTAAACTTAATTGATTGCCCGATGCGGGTTTGTCGCTTGGATAGCCTGCTTGATTTTGAGAGGATGGAAAATTGTTTCCTGCAGGAGTATTGCCAGCAAGATTCGTTGGATTAGCATTGGGATAACCGCCACCTTGAGCTGAACCGCTTGGATAATTTTGTGGTGAACCGTCGGTAAAGCCGGTTGCTGGATTGTCACGTGGATAGCCGGCTTGACTTCCTGCTGATGGGGAGGCTCCACCAATATTTGAAGCACCAGCATTGGAGAAACCTTGTTGAGATGATGACGGACCACTTGGATAACCATTTGAACCACCTGCTGGACTGTTGTTGTTGTTGTATCCATTCGAACCACCCTGCTGACCATTCTGTCTAGCGTTGGCTTCACCTGATATAAGAGGAAATGTAAGCTTTTCGTTAGGTTCTTTGTTGAATAGGAACTGAAGCTGAGAGCCTCGCTAGTTGAATAAAGAGTCTTAGTTAAAGCCATAGAAATTGGACTTAATGAAGCCCGCGTCAAAAAATGGTTAGAGTAAGTGAGCGAAGTGAATGTTCGACAAGAAATGTTTTGGATAATAGAAGATGAATGTAATTTGAGTTGTTTGTGTATAAACGATTGAGTTCTAGAAAGCTGCACAGCTATGAATTGATTTTCAGTGAAATTTAAATTAACCGAAGAGAACGAACTGCCATCAAAATAAGGGAATGAAAAACACAAAGCGAGGCGTATTCGAAATTATAGTCTAAAACAATACCTTCGTATTTGATTTGTGGACGATATCCATTGGCATCTGCTTCGTACTGAACAATCTGTAAATAGAGTCACCAAACACATTCCAATGTATTAATTTTACCTTTTCAAAACCGGAACTATATTTCGAGAAATCAAACGAATTTCTTACTTGTTTCCTTCCGTCGGGTAATAAAACGTTATATTCACCAGTTGTTAAATCACCGTCTCGTTTTTCTGAATGGCCAAACGATAAACCGCTCGGTTCATCCTTAACTTCATAATTAAACTCATATTTGGCTGGTTCCTATAAAATTATTGTTTGCTTTTCTTTACTAATCAATACCGTGAAAAACTCAACAAAGGAAACAAGTAAGAACGCACTGGGTTTTTCTAAAAAGCATAAAATTTCGCTACGGATTAAGGACGGACTTACGTTACTTCCTTCATTGTTTCGATTGGTAGAGCCACCGCCAAGTCTAGAGCCCTGAGAATTTTGTGCACCCGATGCACCAGACGATGGATATCCTTGTTGTGAATTACCAGACGGATATCCTTGCTGAGAGTTACCAGATGGATAACCTTGTTGAGAGCTATCAGACGGATACCCTTGTTGAGGGCTACCAGACGGATATCCTTGCTGAGGGTTGCCAGATGGATACCCCTGTTGAGGATTGCCAGATGGATATCCTTGTTGTGGATTTTGAGTATTTGAATTAGATGCAGGAGCATAGCCAGGTGCAGATTGTCCATTATTCTGATTCAAAGAGTTATCGAGTCCTGTGCTCCCTCCGCGTTGATTACTTTGAGATGATGGAGGTCCGTAGCTATCTTTTGGAACATTGCCACGCTGGCTTGATGGGGAGTATGAGTCTGATGGAACTCCTGCGGCATTAGGCGCTTTACCGAAACTGTCGGGTGCACCGTACGATGTTTGTGGTGTATTTTGAGAACCGAATTGTCCGCGCTGGTTTGACGGTGGGCCATACGATGACTGAGGCTGATTGGAACTTCCGAGGGGTGATCCTGAAGCGATTGCAGGAGGACCGTACGAAGTGCTTGGAGAAGAATTTGCGTTAGGCGCGCCGTATGCATCTGATAAAGATCCTTGATTTCCTCCGTTTCGGTTGAACGAGCTGTCACCACGGTTTTTACCCTGTTGATTTCTATTCGCGCCAGCTGAGTTGGCGTTAGGTGGTCCGTAAGAATCGCGGGGTGTATTTGCGTTAGCTGAGCCAGAGTTTGGTGGTCCGTATGAATCGCGGGGTGTATTTGCGTTAGCTGAGCCAGAGTTCGGTGGTCCGTATGAATCTCGAGGAGTGTTCGCGCCAGCTGAGCCAGAGTTCGGTGGTCCGTATGAATCTCGAGGAGTGTTCGCGCCAGCTGAGCCAGTGTTCGGTGGTCCGTATGAATCGCTTGGCTTATTTCGCGAATTCTGTCCATCGTTTGGTGCAAATGATTTGCTTGGTGGACCGTACGATTGACTTGGATTTGGTCCTCCATTGTTGCTTGTAGAGTAAGGGTCACTGGATTGACCATTATTGTTCAATGGATTTCCTGCGGATGGTGGTACGTAGCTCGTTGCTGGTCTAGCTTGCTGATCGTAATTGTTTGAAAAACCACCGTTCAGTGAACTTGGTGGCAAATATTGATTGGCTGGCGGCTCCGAACGAATTAGTACCGCTGAACATAACAGCAACAGAATGTTTCCCTTTACAAAAGTTAAAATGTAAATTCTTTTTCCATCGAAATCAAACTTCAATGTTGTTACAATACCGTGATCATTTTCAAAATCCCTCTGTGTTTATCACTTCCCAAAGCAGAATTGTTTATTTGACTCACTGGAATGTAATCTATTGACTGATACCTTCATTTCAAATTTGTCTCCTATTTATACTGAAATTATAAGCCCATCGTCGTCACATGTGATGATGCAAAAAGAAAAAGAAAAAAGTTCTGTTCGTGCAGAATAACCATGGATTCCTTTAAAGTTTTCCACTTACTTTTATTGCACCGTCGTCTTCTCTATCAAACGAATTAAATGCACATTAACATTGCAATGATGCGATCTGTGATTATGCTATATTTGTGTGCTACCGCGCGAATGCATTTTATTGTCGTACTTTAATTGCAACAATAATAGGATTTGTTTGATATTACGCTAAATACACAATATTTCTTAATTATAGACTTGTACGTAAACATTTTTTTCCATAACAGATTTATACTAAATCCATGACAACAAAGTGCAGCTGTGGATGAGTTCGGTGCAATATGAATCTCAAACGCAAAAGTTGAGGATCTTGCGCTTCTGTATTATTCTGTAAGGTCTTCACACCGGAATTTAACAACCAATTTCATTCGCGAAAATATATAAAATCGAAATTGGCCTTATACGTAGTCTCATTAAGATATAATTTGTAGCTCAATAATGCGATTAAATAATTGTGAAGTTAAAACCTAAACATAGGAATTCCGAGAGGAAAAGTAAAACGTTCAGTTTTGGCCCGTTCATGATTTTCTGTTTTGTTTGTATTGCATTATACTGAATTTCACAATAGATTTTTGTTAGATCAATGAACGTAGAAATTGAGTAAACAAAGGCTTACTTCAATGGCCCAAGTGATGGCAATATGGTACTTATTGCTTGTTTACATACCTCGGCGTCGCCACGGATGGTTACCATAGTAGTCTATCAGCACTTCAACAAGGTTTTGCGAATGTTGGTGGGAGTGCATCCAATTTTGTAGAAGACTCCCCAGTCCCCTTCCGCAGGAGGGAATTTTTCTCCGGAAAATTAAGCAGAATATCCATAATCGATGCAACAATGCTGCATAGAATAATCGAATGGTTGCAGAATTCACTCACACAGTGTGAGGCACACTATCTTGAGAGAGTAGCACGAACAACTCAATAGCATAAACGTTAATTCTACTGGATTTGCCAGTGCGAGAGTTCGATTCCGAACTGTGGTAGAAAACAAGCTGATTGTCAGACGTTTATACAAAACACAGCTGATTGAATTTGTTCGAGTCTGTGGTGGATTATGGAAAAAGCTTTCACACGGCTTGCTGGCAAAGATATTGTTGGAACACGCTGGCATTCTTCTTCTACTTCCACTAGTTTCATTCCTCCTGTACAAAGATGGCACTCAAAATCGGTGTAATTCAGATTTGTCGCGCAGCTTTCCACTGGCACAATCCTTTCGGCAATGGAAGGATCTCAAAAAGTGGAACCATAATCAGCGAAACTAGTAAATAATGATATCGTCTATTTTCCCCCTCATGAGTCTGAGTCTCTTATCATTATTGACCACATTCGAACGCTAATACAGTGGAAGGGAGGGAGATGGATTTTCTGTTAGATTGTTATATTTGCTGGTCTATATTGAACGTAGATAGAAGGAAGATGCTGATTTCCGTTTATGCAGTCTGTACCCTTAAAAAAGTGTGAGTGAATTTTACAAAAACTTATCTGAGCTTACCAACAACCGAGATCAAAGCTAATCATCATCACTTGTACTATTGGCAAGTACTAATGATTGGTCTCATTACTAAAGCTGTGAAGGAGTTCGTTGTATAAAAAATTTTATCAGAAAAAAGAATGGTCTTAATGGTTCATTCCGTTCATTTTCATAAATTACCCATTGAAAACATCGCCCACCTCATTCTATTATTTTACTCTGAATAAACAATAGGAACTGCAAAGTCACAGAAGATAGTGCATTACTCCCCCCTAAAGCCATCTCTAGTCACAAGGTTTACTCACAAGTATACTTGTCTCCAAAGTATGTAGTAAATGAATATCTAAAAGGAGAAAAATACTAGTGGGAATACGATTCCTCGTCGAATGCAGAGAAAATGCGTTTAGATTTCCTTAAGTACTATCAGGACCACCTTCGAACTTACCAGCAATAACTTGTCTCGAAACCATCAGAAATTTGATTCGGATGTCTGCTGTTATGTCTGTAACTTTTCAGTAAATGGTGTAGTCATCTGCTATCGATAATACTCTATAATAAGCGACTGACTCAGTGAATTTTCTTATAAATACAAAAATTTATGTTGTAACAGACGAAGTAAAAGACATAGACTAGAACAAATCGAAATAAACAAACGAAGTAATAGATTTGCCGAATTTAGCCGCAATACGTCGCTGTGTTAAATAAAAGGGAGTAACATTCTACCGTTTCTGAAGGGATGTACACAACATCAGTTTTTTAAACTATGATTCAAGAACATTTTGACAACATATTTTCACAGGGGCGATGACAATTTTTCTCAAAAAAGGAAACCATCGGCGTATTCCTTTATTTACTCATGATGTGATTATGCAACACGAGTCAATGAAGGCTTTCGCCGAGAGAAAGTGGGACAATAGTTACCAAACCAAGGGGTGACAAAAGCGATCGAGTTGTAATTTCACATTTTCACTTAGGCCTTCTTAGTATAAAGCCTTGGTTATACAAAGAAGGTCTCGCAATTCGCCATTTTTTTCTCAGGTAAATGGTGTCACACCGAGTTTGTATGACGTGGTGAATTTTCTGGTGGAAAGTGGTTTGTTAGTCGATTGTCTGATTGGCGGGACCTCCAAAGTATATCGCCTACAACGTTTTTCATCCTTGCTGAGCGTGAATCATCGTTTTTATCCGCGGATCGAACACATAAATTTGTTGAGTGGAGAAAATAAAGGGGTTCACGCTGCTAGGATGAAAACATTTTCACAGACTTTTGTATATGCATTCATGTGTTTTCGACCATAAAACCATGGCTTATTCTTAAACTTAAACTTAAAATACTAATCAGGGTAAGTGCAAATACATAGCTATCATACCTTAAATGCCGAGACATTCAACCTAATTGCGAGACTAATCTGAATATATCCCAACGAAAATTTGAGAAGAAAAATCAATTTCAATGCCAAACATTACGATGGTTGTGAAACCACATCAAAAGTATGACTGACAATGTAGAAACCACACCATAAGCCATCTACAATTGGTACATTAAAGGTAGAACTGCCATTAATTTGAAAGTGTTTAAACTGTTTTAAGTGACCTCAACTCAATGCGAAAGAAATATTGTTTATGTTTACCCGTGCAGTGCATATGGTACTCCAACTAATGTTCAAAAATCTTAAACGTTCTCAATCCATTCGCTTTGAATTACATATTTCGCT
>JANTFA010159783.1:0-10443 GCA_026413405.1 Phytosciara flavipes
TCATACAAATTCAAACGATCGGCCATACCTTGCGAGGAAGTCCCCTTGTTCTAACAAAAATTCGCGCTTTTGTTGGAAATATTTGTCTTGACTTCTCGTTACGTAACGCTACTGTCAAAAGTCCCTCCCTCTGTTACATTTTGCATTGCAGAACCACCTGCCCCCCCTTTTGGCTTACTTCATGTAATAGGTCTCAAAAATTCATAAAAACGTCTGTTGACAGTAAAATTGCATACATAACAAGCACCGAAAACACTGTCAACAAACGTCATTTGGAATTTTTAAGACTTGCTGCAGCCCAATGGAAGTGTAGAACAGGTATGGCCAAGACCTATGCCCGGAGGACATAGAAGTTTTGTAAACGCACTCATTTTAACATTATCTTGACACAATTTGTGAGCATGTTCAAGATAATTCGACCGATTGGCCTACACTTTCATTGCTACAGCCAATATTTCGGAACTGGTACGACATGGATTTCGTAAGATTTTTGAATTTTGAATTGATTTCTCATCGATTCCGGTTCTATGTAGTTGGGTTAGCATTTTTTATCGATAGAGTTCCGAAAATCAGGTGTAGTGTACAAAAAAAGTGAATAATTTGGAATTGTTTCTGATTTTATATCGACGACGACGTCTGAAATTTTTGAAGTCAATTTTGAAGCCCTGAGGCTTTCCAAAGTTACTAACAGTGTCTTTGCCCATCATGAGTTTTCCCAAAATGATTACATGCATGCTAGGTACCAAATGTCTCCTTTCTAATAGTGACATGGCACTTGCAACGGTTTTCATACAAATCGATCGAAATTAATTTAAAATTGCAACTGCTCACTTCTAAAAAGAAGCATATATTCTGCTTGAAATTTGTGAAGAAAGTACAGACTGTAGAATTATCACTGCCAGCAATTTCAATCTAATTAATTTCAGTCATTCCACCTGGTGATATCAAGGTACACAAAATGTTGTTTTTAATGAAATGTTTCAAATGAAAAGAACGGAATGGATTGTTGACATTCAATATACAAAGCTTGAAGTTTACTTCTTTTGTTGCTGTGTACGTATGATCGCTGTTATTCTCATTTTCATTTTCAGTTTCTTTTCAATCCATTTATTAGGTGACAGATGCTTTTCGAAAAAGAAAATGAACTTTTCAAATATGTGTAAATTTATGCGCACGATAATTATATACTTGAACGGAACAGATTTGTTTGAAAAAAATTAATTAAATAAGTGTTTGTTTCAGGGCGACCTGATCAAGTGCATAATTGTACGATAACAAACATTTCAACAACATCGTTAAGCGTTAAATGTGCCGATGGTTTCAACGGTGGAATGAAGCAATCGTTTATGTTGGAAGTGAAGGATATGCATACACAGGTAAGAGACATAAGGATGAAATTTAATTCAATTTAATCGTGACAGTTTTATTGTGACAAGCATTTTGTTTGTTAATTAACTTTTTTTCTCTCTCTGTCTTTCTTTTGCTTTGTTTTTATTTGCATTTAATTGCTATGGTAAATATGCGTGTTCACAAGAGAAGAGGGCTTCTCTAGTTTATGGTTGTTGTTGGTGTTGGTGTGTGATGCTGGTATTTTATTGCTTTTTTCTGGAAATCACAAAGAAATAAACAAAGCTAGAAGATAAAACTGTGTTTAACAAAAAAGTTGTTTACTTGAAATTTAATTGCAATTTGAGAAAAAGAAACCTCGTTTCTCTTCGGTACTCTTCCTCTATTGTCTAGACACACTTTTATATTGTAATTAAGACCGATTTCAATATCACTATTTGGAGTCTTTTAGCAAAGTTTGTTTTACGATTCCTTAGAAGTCTACGCTTTTTTCCTCCCTGTTATAGCTTTCCGTGTGTCTCTTATACACATTCATTCCATTGTAGACACACTGCTGTGTGACGATTTTCTTCTTATTCGTCCAAATGACATATTGACCGAGACAGCAATAAATTTCATTGTTATATAAAGGTACCAGCTTTAGGTGATATTATATAGGACGGTGTTGGGGCTCATTTCTTCTTCTACTTTTTTTTCGGCAAAATCGTGAATCGTTTACTTTTTTAACAAAATGTAATCCTAAGAATCACAAAGACATTTTTCGTCGTTTAAATAGAGACGGGATTTTTCTCCGTTAATATGGGACTTATTACCTCAGCCTAGATGTGTATAGAAAAACCTACCCAAAGCATTAGGTAGAAATTTGTTTACAATTGAAACGAAGCGAAATAAGACAAGAAACTTTTCTAGAATAGGAGAATTTTGTCTATTTAAGAGCATTTAGCATACTTTAGCCCCGTTGTTCCGTACAGATTTGATGAAGAAAGCACTCAAAGCTTACGGACTTACCGATGTGATTAAAATAGTGGTGGTAAGAACGAAAGAAAACAGCCAGGACTATGATTACACATACAAAAACTATTTTTGCTCGCCTTCTTTATTAACGATAGTTGTTCATATTGTTATTAGAACGCGCACGGAGGCCCCCATTTGGGCCCATTGTACTAACTACTTAAAATGGACCTACTGATTAAGGTGGAATCCGAACCACCGTCAATGCAAGTGTAACTTACATTGTGAAGTCATTTCAACTTGAAAGCCGGTACAGCTGAGCTCCTATCATTACCGATAGATGGATACTGCATGTTTTCATTTCTCTTCTAGTTCTGACATTTTTTTCGACACAAATTTTTCTGGTTTTGCGTGAGACCTTACCTCCAATAGAGCTCAAAGAGCATGACTATAATCATCCTCATGATTAGGAAAAACCGTATGAATAATGTCTGTATCGAGCCCGAGAGCCATATAGGCAATGAGTCCAACGCTCTACCGAATGAGCTACCTGGATCTCTTGCTTCTACCGCATAAGTTATTATTGCTGGACATTGGCTCGGCGCAGTACCTCTTCAGACTCGTACAAGGGTCTTATAGCCTTACGTTTGTAACAAGAAGTCGAATACCTCAGTAAGGGCAAACCTTTTCACCCCTACATACCAAATCAGCTATAAAATGAATGTCCGTTCGCCATTCTGTCTGTCCTCGTGACAACTTGAGTGAAACGAAACCAATCCTGATGGGATTTTTTCCGCGGTTAGTATCCAAAAATGCTAGTTTAAGCTCGAACATGAGCAAAATCGGTCTAGCCTAGAGATATATTAGTGCAACTTTCGAGGTCAGTTTGTGGTTTCTCGCATATATTTCCGGTAGTATTGTTCGTACAAAGTTGATTTAGTGATAAACCGTCGAAATAACTAACTCTTTACGACTCATTCGATTGCACCTATAATTTTGGTCGATCAGTTTCACCAAATAGCGAAACAACAATCACTTTGAAAACAACTTAAGTTTTAGAATAAAATGAAATTAGTGAAATCAGTAAAAGCTCCTTAAAACGGAGAATGTGACGCTAGTGCGTTCTTACAAAACGTTTGATCCGAAACATATCTGTTCTTTTTACTCACGCATAGCACGATAAATAGCTCGCACGAAGTACAGCCTCATAAAACCGTGAAGTAGCGGCTTTGATCTTGTTCAAGACGCGAATCCATTCTTTAACCGAAAAACAATGCGGACTCCATTTCGCTTTCGAATAAGACAATAATAATGAAAATCAGATAAAATTAAAACTTGAAATATATGCGAAAAGCACTTAGGGTCCTGCTTAACCTCATTTTAAGGCCTTCAGGGACCTGATTTCAATGCATTTTTTTCTGGATTGGTATTGTTCGTATTTATGATTTGCTGCTATGTTTACACTTCCAACATGTCTTTTTCCATAGATATCTTCAAAAAACGCTAAAACACTTAAAAGGCCCGTCCGCAAATTCCCATCTTCGAACTTGACCTCATAATTTCGACTACGACTCAGGGAAAAAGATTATTGAAATCGGATGTGATTTGCTCAAGTTATCGGCGTGACATTTTTTTTATTGTTGATTCGAGATCTGTAGACATCCCCAAATGCATAGCCCCCAGGCTCGTATCCCGATTGTTACAAACGACATATTAAACCTTATAGCCCATTGTACTTCGTACGAAATAAAAATTGCGTCACAAGTGGCAGACGATTCGGCTGTCTTCTTTGGAAAATGTATTTTCTCATTTTTCAATTTTTAATGTCTCTTTAAATTCGTTCACTCAACTTTAAAAAGACAAACTTTAATGGCTCCAAACAATATTCGATTTCCATAAACACAATCTATCCAACTTTGTTTTGCTCCATTTCGGATTAATTGTACAAAATGTACACAGTCGGTTGACTTCAATGATTGGTCTGAAGTTTTCGAGAGCATTTTTTGTTTTATGATGAAACTTTGATCAATGCGACAAGAATTATTTGAATTTGAATTGATAATTGTTTTGTAACACAATTTATAAATTAATAATACGAATTCGGATGATCGAACTATCGAACAAAGAACCAATGTTTGAACAATGTCTGTGATGCCTTCTTTCACTCTCATCCGGCCCTTCTTTACTGTCGTTGTTAACCATTATCATGAATAACAACTGTTGCCATTTACTTCTGATTACGAACTTCACTGAATTTGTTGATTTTTGTTGATGGACCAACTGGTCAAACAGCTGCATCGAATCAATTCTCAAAATTTACTGCCTTTCACTGTAAACCTTTTCGTGTACAATTAGTACAACAAAATGCTTTTTTCTTTGAAGCCTGAACAAAACTAACTAAAAAATTGTATGTCCTTTATAACAGGAATTAAAAGTCAATTACACCTCACCGGAGCCCCGTTTTGCCGTGTCCAATTTGGAAGCTGGACATGCTTACATCGTTTCAGTTTATGCGTTTAATGGGAAAGGTAGATCGGATCCGACGATATTAACAACGGCAATGTTACGGTTACCGGAAAAACAATTAACATCTGAAAAGGGTGAGTCTCTCTTTTGTGAATGGATTTCTTTTTAAATTTAATTCTTCTGTTTTTTTTTGTTTTGTTTGTGTGAAATGTGTTCATTATTTTTCACTATAAAATGTGGGGCTGCAATATAAATCAGTTTACCTTTTTCTTTCTGCGATAATTAATATGGAAATAGTTTTGCTGAAAATAGATTCGAAGCAAACGTTGAAATTCAATTACGTTCTTTGTTTCCTGAGCTAAACTAATGCGACTAAACAGCACATAGAAAAACTTTTCAAATGAAATATTGGACTGAACGAATTTGAAGCAAACATTTTTTCATTTGATCTGAAATTCAGAGTGGAAAATGTTGGTATCTTTTGACATGAGTTGTGAAGAGAAAGACACTGTGTACAGTCGTCGTTAGTATAAATAGTTATATTTTGAACCGTTGAATCTGAAAAAGCGAGAATTTGAGAAAAATTGTTGAGATAATTTGCACTTATGTGTGTTTGTGTGTCATGACTTGAGGTAAATGTCGCGTTTCGGTGCGATTTTATTTCCCCTATCTTTACCTCGGATCTGTAACGGTCTAACGGATGAAAAAGAACTGTGATATAAAAACAACGACTTCAAGGTAAACTGTCCTCGTTTTGCCCCGTCAAGCGCAGGCCACAGTTCCATATTATAAAGTATTTCAATTGATTCGGTTAATTTGTTTGCATTCCTCAGACCATGAGACTTTGGTTATGACTTTTAAAAGGTGAAGGCGACTCAGCGTTTCATCCGACTTATTCCCATATTCGACTCAATCCGACATATTTGACTGTGTATTCATAGAAGGGCTCTTCCTTTCATTTTGAACATGGCAAATTTCACAATCTTGTCCCGTGACTAACTGGGTTTTGGAATAGCTTGGAATCGGTGAGACTTTTCTTAGAGCAACCTTTATGGAACCTTATCTGGTATACTAGTGATTCTCTGTCAATGAATCAAATATGCTTTCAGAGAATATCAATGGATTTCGAGATATTTTGGTTGAAGTTTTGTTAGTCACGAGACAAGGTCGTGGATTGCCAATTGCCACATATGAGGAGTATATTCCGTATAACTTTGACAACTGCCACCTTTGTGCGACGGATTTTGATCAAACAAAATGCTAGTGTGTAGCGTATGATCTCAGGAACCCGGCAAAGTAATTAGTTTTTCAATCGGATCAATATCTTCGATAAGAGTTTGGAAAGTTGTTGTTTTCAATGTGCGAAACACGTTTTTTTCCGCTCGGTAAATATTGGTTCGATTGAAAGACTAATTCATTTTTTCGGGTTTCTGAGATCATGCGCTACACACTGGCATCAAAATCCGCCGCGAAACGAATCAATTTTCGTCGAAGTGGCAGTTGTCAAACTTATACGATTCATACGAAATGGAGGAAAGTGCCCTAGATTGTTTCAACTCAGACAGTTAGCTCAAAATTATTTTTATCGTACATGTGTATTGGTGCCTATTTACACGACGTATATATTGGTTAAGCGATTAGTTCTACATTCCACTGCAAAGCGCTGGCGTCAAAAGTTGCTGGAAACTTCATGAAAGTGGCGAAAAACTTCGCAAAGTTTCATGAAATTTTAAGCCATTTCTTCATAAAGTTTGGCATCCGCGCCATCTCTCATCAAGTTTGGCATCAGCGCCATCTCTCATCAAGTTTGGCATCAGCGCCATCTCTCATCCAGCAAAACACTTAAAAATCGACAATTTTTTTTTGGTTAAACGCAACCAATGAGAGAGGGCTAAAGATTTTGCAAGCAAATTATGTCGCTAGATATAGAGTGTTTTACTTAGGACAGTTAGCACAGTTTTCGAACACTTAGCCCGCCGTGAATTTATTTCAAAACGATTTTGTTTTCAGTCTTTTTTTTTTGTTCTAAATAAGTTTGATTGGAGACGCGCGAGCGCTCTCGTACGTACACGTCTGTTATTGCAGTACTGTACTATAGTATGAAGTTAGCACAGTTTTTGAACAGTTAGGCTGTGGGTAACATATTATCATACACATTTCCGTTCCACTTGTGTTAGTGTTGTAACGAAGTGAAACACGCTATGTTGTTTTTAATCCGAAAAAATATCCATCGAAACCGACTGTGACTGTGCTGTATCCAAATATAAAATTTTTAATACAAAGCTCAACAGTATATTAGCTTACAAAACGAAAAACCAATAAATCATTTGCAATACATGTTTTGCTTTTTGTTTTTGGGGGGGTTGACGTACATTCTTTTCCATTGCATTCTATCAAATCTCGTTTATTTTATGATTTTTCTGGAAACGTGGCCATTTCCTCGCATTAATATGAAACACATACATTATATACAGAACGACCACGGTCGGTACTTGCACTCACCCCAATGCTGTCAGTGGTTATTGGATTGGCAGCTGCCATTGTAATTGGTGGATTGGCAATCATACTAGCATTAAGAGTCCCATGTGGCAAACGCCGTAAACGAAAGGAAATCTCACAGGGTAATATTACCGGCGAGGGGTCACCGGGACCGAGTGATAAGAGTATCGGTAGCAAAGAAATTGACGGCAATGAAAGTGATGAAAAAAATCCAGATATCATACCAGATACAATGGACTCGGATGATCAGGTATGTCGATAACCAATTTTCCCTTTTTTTTTGGTCTATACTCGGGCGCTATTGTCTAGATTATATATCGATATGTCTATGTTGTTTGTGATACGATAACTCCAATACTCATACATATAATGAACGAATATGGATGTTATATCCTTCAAAGCATCGATTTTTTCTGTTAATTCTTTCTTCTTTTACTTACATTCAAATGAATAGCTCGGGTAGGTCATTGTTTTTCGCCAATTTTATCGATAATTAAATTGAAAGATCATAAAATTATAACCAGTTGGTTGAAGCAACTTGGTTTTTACGTAAACGACGATGCGATGATGCTATTTTGAACAACAATAATTTCTGTTTGAGCTCAGTTCATACAGATGGTGGTGTCCCACCATATATACAGCCAGATGATTGGTGGCGCTTTATTTGCTTTTATTCTTCGAAAAAGAAGGTAACCTCAAATTAACAAGGGTTTCAATCAATTTATGCCACCATTCTGCTCTAGTTACACATCTTCATTTTCCAACTAAAATTTTCCCGGCATTTAATTTAAACATAAACAACAGCAGACATATTTCACCGAATGGAGGGTTGATGACTATTATGGACTATTGTTTAGAATGGGGAGGGCGGCGGCTAGAATATTGTATATATTTTGCGAGTAAAGTAATTAAATTAATTTAATGAGGACTTGTGCCTTTAAAGGTGTAAGGTTCAGAGTATTTTCGCGTCGAATTTTAAGAGGAAAACGAAAGGTGTTGATTGGATGATTTATTTGCTGAAAGTGTTTTCTTTTTGGGAAATTTAATTGATTTCGATTTCGTGAAAAGGGAGATTTTTAATTAAATCTATAGGCTTATGGTTCTCGATATTATTGTGTTCGCCAGAAAATGTATTTTCCAACACAGAATGGCAAGAAACCACCGTCTCCGTTCAACAACATCCCCCCTGGTTTTCCTTTTACATTTCCGTTGAACGCATTCATTCTTCAAAATTGACTCACGTCAAATTCCCATTCCAATTCTGTCTTGCTTTTAACAACAATAAAAGGGTGACAACTTTGTGTACTACACTTTTGGGGGTCCAGTCGTTGTAAATAGCAACAATTCCATCGTCACCCTAATTGAGTTTGATTGTAAATCTAATAAATCCTGAAGATAGAATTCGAAATCGGTCACAACACTTAAAGTGCCGAACGGTAAAAAATTTATTTTATTTTTTTCGAATATACTTACTGTTCGTCTGGATTTTTTTTTGCTCTTCCGTTCAATCATCCACTTTACGGATTTCATTTCGAGTAGTAGTAGGGACTTATCTTATATGAATATCAAGTCCATCAATATGTTACCTTAGTCACTCAAAAGTGGTTTCAATACCAAAGTTTATGATTTCGCAGATTGACTACATCAGAAGGCGTCAGCACATATCTACAATAGACACTAACAGTCCGACACGTGGACTGCTGTCGCATCAGGGTACGCCACCAAGTCAGACGTACGTTCCATCCGGTATACCGATGCATACACCAATGGGATATTGTACGCTGAGAAACGGAACGAAACAGTCCGCCAATATTCCTGTTTCAATGGTAAGTGCCGATTTTTGTTTTTTTCTTCGTTCGGTTTGTCGTTAGCGCTTAAACATTTCACCATGACGCCGCGTAAATTTTCACATGTAGCCGTATAATGCTCTTCAACAATAAATAAGTAAGAACTAGAGTGATAAAATAACAAAAAATGAAAATAAAATTTATTTTTTGTCGCAATTTGCTGTGTACAACACACACAACGTGTTCCTAACTCGAAACCATATCTCTCTGATATATGCGAGTGAATTTAACGCCAGAAAAGTATACACAAAGTTCACTGTTTACTACTCATTTGTAAAATGTCTGATGTTTCCCCACAGTAAAAGTGATGGGACGGAAGGTTTACAATTGCAACGAAAATCATTTACACTTCCAACTTTAACAGCGCACACATACCAAAATAACACACATACCTTTCATAGTTCGGTATTTATATTCAAGAAATCCTTTTACAACCCATTTTCGCTCGATCACCCCACCTAGTTACATGGTATTAGTTCCTAGTCAACTCCATCCATGGCATTTTGTAAAGTGCACATAGCTACATCAACCAGCAGATATAATAATCTACAGCAAATTCCGTGAAGATGGAAGTTGGCAGGGTAGAGAGTTATACATACGCCCCGTGTTATGTACAACGAAAATAGTCATTAAATGGAAAATTGAACAGACACGAAAAACAAAAAAAAATGAAAAAAAATCTCGTAAATTATTTGTCGCAGTTTTGCATTTTAGAGAAACCTTTCAGAGAGAACAACTTTTCCTAATTACAGTTGTATGGTATACAATCCGGGCAAGTAAGAGTAATGATTAACAATTTAATTACAATTGGCGCGAATGGATTTTCGTTCCTCTTTTTTTTGTCATTATTGTCGTTCTCTCAACTTTTGTTTCGAAATGTGCATTTTCCGTAAGTGCATTTTTTGTTTATGTATTTGAAGTCAGTTGGATTTTTCTCGGAGTTGGGTAGTAGATACGGTGGGCCATGGGGAATGCTTTTAAGAGGGAAACGAAAGGAAATTCGTTTATACTTTTAAATCGGATTTACTTTTGCAGTGTCATCATGAATTCGTATTTATGGAGGTATTAACGTAATACAAATGTTTTAAATGTACGTTTACATGAAACTGTAAAGTAAAATGCAAAGAAAACATAAGGGGGACCCGTACGAGTAGAGGACGGTATATAGTTAGGTGTCTATAGAACTACCCTGCAATGTGCAATGTTTCTTTCAATCAGTTTATTTAAATTCATCGCTTGTTAAAATTGCAATTTCAAAAGCCCCGTCCGAAGTCTCATTTATAAACTGAACTCTGAAAAAAATTCATCAAAGTCAGGTGACATTTGCTTGCGA
>JANTFA010159794.1:0-10442 GCA_026413405.1 Phytosciara flavipes
TTTCTTGTTTTTCGCAAAGTTTTATAAAGTCAAGAAATTGATAATTTAAACGGAAATCTCGCAGAAAAGTTTCTCTCAACTAACAGTTGAAGGGTAAAAATTTATTTAATGGAAAATTTCGAATCTTTTACCTGGCACACAATGGGAGTGTGACGGTAGAAAATTGTGTTGTTAGAGGGTTAAGACGAGATAACGATGTTACGATGTTTGTAGCTCAGAACATAAGCAATAATCTTGAACAAAAATTAATTTGGATAGCGTTTGCATGTCGCGTTGCACAATTCATTTTGAATGCTTGAAATCATATGAGACGTTATTGAATTACGATGTTTCTTCTATCAAAACTGTATTGTCTCAACAGTGTTGAGTCAACATCTGTTTGCTGTTTAAGAACCGGATGTTCAAGCGATATGTTCTGTTAAGTGGTTAGATCGCTAGATCCTGATATCTTCCCAGCAATCTCGATTGTCAAATCCACAAAGAACCGATGCCCAAGCAAAACAACGGTGTGCCGTGACAGATTTCAATACGACTTGGCACAGTATTGGTACTACAACCAGCGAAAGAAAGCGGTCAGATTTTAGTGATGACAAAGGAGAAATCGAAGCAATGTACAATTGAAATGGAAGGAATGGAGCGTCATGTAAACAATCTCTTCGATAACAAGAATGATCGCACCCTCGAATCATACTCAACCGCTGAAAATCAGCAGAACGTTATACCGAGTGAAGACGTCATAAAAATCCAGATTATTATCAATTTCAAACACAATGTTTTACGAGCGTCGTACATTCTCAAAAGCTTTTCCTGCGGAAAACTGATCTTCACACATGTCACGACAGAGCGACTTCACATTATATTCTCAAAATTATGAGGTTTTTTGGTTTGGGTGTAACTTATCAGAAAATTGTTTGTTAGGTACACTGTCGGCTGCACTTGAAGTATTACAGGCCTGAAATATAGTTTCCTACTGCAAAGGAGAGATGATGCAAAACTTTTATATTTAAGCACAAGGTAGTCCTAGAAACTTTCTATATCACTGAATGTCTATGGACTGAATTAGGAAGCGATGAATTCATCAACTCGGTTGAACCTGATGGTAGTAGGCGGACGCGAGCAGAACGAGCGAACAAAATACTTAGTTTGAAAAAACGCTTGGGGAAAAGGTGATCGAATCATATCTCAATCTTTGACATAGGTTTTGTTTCCATCATTTGAGTCTAATATGATATGGTTAGTGTTGAAAGGAACGAAGGAAGACTTCAATGAAGTGCAGAACAGCCAAATAGAGTGTATAGTGTTCTAGCACTCATTTTTACGAAGTTCAAGTAGCTTAACATAGGTCAAGATGAAGGGGGGGCTTAGGACGAACATACATGGTGAGCCAAAGTCCTCACAGGAATACTCACAGGAGTGAGCATGGTTCGATCGAAATTATTAACGAATTCTCAGCATGAAAATGCCAGTAAAATTTGCAAACCATCCGTAGATCCTCTGTTGATAGGTTTATAATACTTGAGTGATCTGATTTATTAGATCGCGTCAGAGATTGTCTGAATATAAGCGAAGTGCCTAGCACAAACCATTTTTCTTGGAAAATGGTTTGTGTTGGACATTTCGTTTCTGTTGGAATAATCTGAAGTCCCATATTCATTTAGTGAGGAATCGGTTGAGTCCCTAGCTTAAATTTGTCTCAAAATATTAGCAAGCTAATTCATCATACAAGCAGCAAGTAAAAATTAAATTTCCATATTTTCTGAAAATTTCAACTTTCATTTCTGTATACCCCGTAAAGCAAACAAACGATGTCTATTTGTGGTGCAATCAAAATGACACAATACGAATTATTCAGCTGATACGCGCAACCTCATGATCAATTGAAGGGCAAATATGGAGATGTTTCTATGTCTTGGAAGAATGATCGCTTGTTGTCAGAGGGGCAATCGATACATCATATTAAAAAAATGGTTCAACGCAAATTTGAACTCTCAATACCTTCTGCTTGGTTTGTTGATGCTGCACGGAAAATCGTTTCCTAAATACCTTTTTGAAAGCGTTCAATAGCCCCTCTCGGTGTGCTGCAAACAAACAAGTGTTAGCAGTGAACGATATCTCTATTTGAACAAAAATGTTCTTTATCTTACGCATAAATCGATATTAGGTGAAGGTGTTGAAAAACAGAACGAATATTCAAGAGATCAGTTATTCTCCAGAAACGGAACAGAAACAACATGACGTTTTCTACTTGGTTGCCTTTTACAGCTATTTTTATGGCTTTTATGGTAAGTTCATTTCTATGGAATCTAAAAACCATTCATTGCTTTGATCTCAGTACCCTGTGGTGATGTCAATGGTGTCAGATCCTGTAGGAGTGGTATGCCCGGATTGTCCCGGTTGCCCGCCACTGTGTGATTGTGCACCATCCACAATTACCCCAGCACCGTCAGATGTCATAGAACCGGGAAATCCATGTTATTGTCCGCCTCCTCAATGCGCTGCACCACCTGATCCACCGATTTGTAATTGTTAGTTTGTCTTTTTGATGAACCAAAAAGAATATTCGTAGTAAAGGAGGCTCGCTGGAGTGAGCTGTAGTGAACTTTCATCAAATGTTTTTCTCTTACTTAAGACATAATATAGTGTAATCCATGGATTACCATTTCGAGTTTAAGACAATACTATAAGAAAACTTCGCGACGTTCATGCCTGAATTGTGATCTAGCGCCGAGGGAAGCAAGTGTAAAAATAGACATGCTGCATGTACATCTTTTACAACTTAAAATGTATCTTCTTCAATTATGACAATTCAGGTGAGAAAATTCATCAATTCTTGTTCCGAAAAGTTGACCGAGAAAGTTGAACATTACATCGCAATATGCCCCCTACGTAATTTATCCATTACATGATGAAACGGATTATTATGTATCGAAGTCTTCAAAATCTAAAGAAGTCTATGACAACCTACCCGACTTAATAATGAGCCTGCACCCTTTCACCAATCTTTTTTAACATCGCAGTGGATTTCATACATCAAGAAATCTGTGACAGAGCCGAAAACTGGCCATATGGTGAGTTCGTGGGATTCCCGATGAGCCTTTTCGATTTTTGTATGAAAATATTTTGTATGAATGAGCTTCGATGGGTTTTTTCGAGCCAGTCCGACACTGTCATCAAAACTATTCTCATCATTTCTGGGAAGAGTGTTATCGAGAGGGCCTCTCGGAGAGGCTACACTGAAGTGAAATGGAAATGAACATAAATGGAGAATATCTTGCAGATGACATCATCTCAATAGTAGCTGATGAAGACCCAGCTCAAATCATGTTAGAACAGTTGAACGAGGAGTCAAGCAAAGCTGGTCTCAAGATGAACTTATTGAAGACCAAAGTAATGACAAACATTAAGTCACTGAATTGTCAAAACACTGTCACCGAAAGAGTCGACAGCTATTTGTACCTCAGTCCGAAAGCTATGTGACCTCAGTACCTCAGCCATAAACTGAAATCGGGTCTGTACAACCAAACTCAGACTTATTTCTAGAAGCAATATGAATATTAGTCTGAAATGTAAAAAGTTGAATAGATGTGTCCTCTAAGTGATAACGTTAAGAAACATTAACCTTAACGAAAGCATATGGAAATGAATTCAGAGTGGCGCAAACAATAATCGTTGATGTCATGGAAAGAATAGCATCACTAAAATGGAGTGGACACCGGTGGACACATTGCAAGAAGGACAAATGTAAGTTGGATTAAAACATTAATGAACTGACCACCTTATACTCAAGACGTAGAGGCAAACCACCAGGAAAGTTGACGAATGGGATCACATAATTTCTAGAAAAATAGAACCTAGGAAAGAATTGGCAACAAGAACTAATGGTTCGTTCCAAATGAAAAAAAAAATCGCGGAGCCTTACACCTAGCAGAGGATACAAACAAGTTCAAAGAAGAAGAACGTGTCCAAAGTAAGACAGAGAAAGGTTTCCTGGCAACCAGTTGTACATACCAGGCATTAAAATTTCTGTCTTTTCTTAATCCAGTGAAGTAATAGAATTTGCATCAAACAATTAAAGTAACAGATCTGATTAATTCAATGATGCAAACACTGTGAGGTCGTCGGCACATAGAATAAAAATCAAAATAGAAACTCCGAGGTGTTACTGACTGAAGGAAATGGTGTCACACTTCAGGAGGAAATGGCAAGAAATCGTCATATAAAAACGGAATTGGTAAGGGTAAATGTTACGAAAATAGGCAAATGGTGTCACAAAATTCTTTCCAGTGAGTAACCCCTCGAGAAACTCGTATTGAATACTCAAAGAAAAATATTTTTCACTTTATTTACTCCGAACATTTGCTGAAATGGCGAGACTATGAGTCCTTATTAAAGAATCATTCATAATAAATTGATTCTCACACCCCGCATTTTTCTTACTGAACAAAAAAATCCACTAAAAAGCGAACATCAAAAGCGGATCATAATATTCTAGACGGCCAAGGGTGCACTCACTTCATTAGAAAAAGCCATTTGGAAAACCCTTTTTTTTGCTATTAATCTTTTCCATATCATATTACGTTCCCAGTCGGTCGTTGGTTGTGGCCGGCCAAGCAAATTGTGAATAATTCATAAACTCATTAACAATACACTCATTCTCTATGCTACCGAAAAAGGTTACATTATACCAACATTTTCATTTGACCGAGACCACTACAGTTTCCTTTGCCGCACAGAATCGGTTTTTATTTTTTTTTTTTTGTAATTTACATTCTATTTACCATTGCCATTGAACGGGAGAATAAAAGAATTCAATTTTGAAAAATTTATTATTTCCCCCCCGAAAAAAATATGAAAAATACAAATCGAATACACTTTGGTTTTTGTATGGCAATGGAATATAGTTCAAGTCTTTTCTCGTTGAATCTAACGTGCTAACAACCAATTTTATTTGTGTCCCATCATCGAACGATTTTCAAATGTGTGCATCGTTTTGGGTAAATATAATACAGAGAAGAAGTTGTTGAAAAGGAATGGAACATACACGTATATGCCAGCAGAAAGATATGTATTCAAAATTCGAGCCTTGTTATAAGAAATGTGAATCAAAACGGCAGATGTTCCACAACACAACACACTGAATACGTACTGTAACATACTTATGTTATATCCATAATAAGAGTTGGGTCGCGTGGCTGGCTGGTTGTATTATTTACTCAAATCTTACTTCTTCGTCTTCATATTTGAATTTCTCAATTTTTATGTTTTATTTATAATGCGTCGTGTTCATGATATTGAGTTAGACCCTGTAGCAAGTTTTACTGATTCTTTTCATAATCTGTTAACCATTTTGTGGTTACACTGAAGAAAATAGCAGCCTAGCCGGAAACGGTATGTACACCGCTAAACATGCTATGCAATAAGTTCAAACTAGAAGGGTTCTTCGTATTACATTTTAAACATTTTTCAAAAGATTGTTGTTGTTGTTGTTGTTGTTGTTGTACGCTACACGAACCCCTGTTCTGTTTTGTATATGTTTGAATAAATTTCGAATTAAGTATACGTATAATGCGGTTCCGTGGTGGCTATTTCGGTCTCGGGCATTCATTAAAATCCAAAGTTGTGGCGGTTAAATTTATGCAACAGTTTTAATAGTAGAGCCACATCAAGATTATAATAACATTGCGCAGAATATTATTATTATCTTGCCCATGTCGTCGTTGCAATAGTTATTTGTGTACTGAGTGAGAGAAAAGAACAGCTGAATGCAGAGAGGGGACATGAGCAATTAGCGTATTATATGAAAAATGGAATTTCATTGATTTAGTTCACTTTTAAAAATGCTGGTCATATTTTCTTCTTTTGAAGCCTGAAATACTTTGATTTCAATCGATTCGAATTCAGATTAAATCAATGAAATTTCGTTTTTCTTATAATTCGCTAATTGCTCATGTCCTCTATCTGAATTTAGCTGTTCCAATAAGAGCGATGTTTGCAGCCAGATCAAAGAGAGGACCATAATGTAACGTCATATTATATTTCCTATTATAACATAGGCCAAGTGACAGGTCAATGGATGATTTTAATTTAGATTTGGAACTTGTCCAACGATATGTCTCTAAAATGCACCGATTTTTCTTAGAAGTTCGTCTTAGCGTTGATAAGTAGAGCTATGGACTCATATGCCAAAAGTGTCTGTTTTAAGTCGAAAAATGCTTGAACGTATTTCATAAGTACGCACAACAGGCTGGGACTAAGGCTCGGAATTGGTCGACCGAAAATTTTCTCCAGCTTGATTGACTCCCAACTGTTCCCAACTTTAATGGACATGCGATTTCCATTTTTTGGCCTATTGAAGAGAGAAAATAAGGTAAATCCCACCGCAATCATAAAAAATGCTTAGAACCGTAAAATGAGTTCGTTGGCGTTTTAGAAACAGTGAATTAACGACAAAAAATGCAGCGGTGTCTATGTTGCCTCACCTAATGAGTATATTTGGTAAAACTAATGAAGTAAGAGATTCAACATGCATTCTTCTGACATTGAGTCGACAGTTTACGACAGAGTAGAAACTAATGTGAAGTTCTGTGAAGTAATATTCCCAGTAATTGAAGATGGAATTTACACTTTATGTCATCGAATCGCTAAATTGAAGTTGAAGCTAAATGCAGACCAGCTTCTAAGAACTGTAAATCTTAGAATTTTCAAGGAACATAATTCCGCTCTTTGAAACCAGAACATAAAGAGGGTTACACAAACTGTTCCAGTCTTAATGTACGCAAAACCACCTAACATCAAAACTTTCCGTTTGAACCAATTAAACAGTTTAACCGCAGACTCAATAACATTTCTAAATCATTCCCACATATATGCTCGCAGTAGGTAGTTTCATTTTGTACATTCCATTTAAATGCAAATATTATGAAAAAATTTATCTGTTTTCGAATAAATATCGCAATTTCCCCTGAAACGGAAACTCTTTTCATGATTGTTGTCGTCGTTGCAAACAAACAAATTACGTATTCAATGGTCAAAACGCATATAAGAACTTCCGTTCGGAGAGAACGTTTTGGCCAATATGCCATTTTATGGTGCACATATTCCATAATATATAATGCACAAGATTCGGTCTATTGATCCTTAGATAGATGACATGTTAAATGTACCAGTGAGGCAGTGCATTATATTGCTTTACGTGCAACGAGTACAATATGTTTGTACAGGAAAACATTTTCTATATTTGCTGATGGCTTGCTATTATGCATTTATTGGAATTCTCTTGGATAAAATTTTGATACACCAGAGTTCCAATGCTCCAGGTATATTTTGCAACAACACATCGAAAATGGTGTACGTGTTTTATTCAATGACTTGCTTATAATAAAGTCATACTCACTTTATGTTCTGTGTGGAACAGCGTGCTATTTTGGCTTTATTAGGCTTTAACAGACGGCAAGCATTATTTTCATCGAGTCTATTACTTCATTTGATCATAGCATTTACAGAAGATCTTGTACTTCAATTGTTAGAGCAGACATTTTTCTATAATGAAGACCAAAGGAAATTCAATATTTTTCGTTCTTATCGATAACAGAGTTTTGAACTATAGTATAAGGAAATAAATTCAGCAGCCAAATGAAAGAGAAAACTCTGAAGACGAGACAATTTTTATTCAATTTTTCGATACAAATCTTACGTACAAATTATTGCAATCCCTAATAATCAGGATCGTCAAAAATCAGAATCCCAGGGATTCACGTAATCGTAAAAATCATCATCGGAATCAAACATTTCATTTTCAGGATCACAGTGATTACATGAACAATATTCGCATTCTACGAATTTCACCACCAATACATTGCTATGCATCTGCAGAGGCGTTACACCGCGACAATGTATTGTAACTTTGACTGTTTTTGACTTGGATGACTGTCGTCTCACAATAGCTTCCAGCAACACATCGTAAAATCGCTGATTGAACAGTTCGGTATGAATTGTGTGAATGACGAGCGTATCCAGACTCGTTGATCGTTCAACAAACTTGATGAGACAGCCAATTGAAAGAAGTGGCTTCTCTTGATGCTTAAATCCCAATTCCAGTTCATGCAACAGCGGCAATTGTTCGCCTAATTCTGCCAGATAATCGTCGAATGGCAACGAGATGCCTGTCAACGCCAAACCTTTCAGTGTTTTCAATTTGGTGATCCGTTTAATGAATTGCAGGTCAGATGGGCAGTCGACCCATTTGAAGCGGTCGAGTGCAACATTCTCCATTGCTTCAATTGCTGCTACAAAATCGGGGGCAACATCATGGAGTTCTAAGACTTTTAAAGACTTGAGGCCAGATAATTCTGTGACATTATCGTAAAAGCCGTTCCGTTCGCGAATGTGTCGCAAAATTAACTCTTCCAGACTGACCAATTGGGATGCGACAGCGTAGATCGTTTTGCCTGCTTTATCGACTGGCATCTCCAACTTCTTAATTTGCCGATTCATTTGGAGCAAAGCGAAAGTCGTTTGTGCATTCAACGTAATAGTATTGCCAATGTACAGCTCCTCCAATTTGCGATACTGTTGTGCCACTTCAGAGACAGAATTGGTATAAGGAACTTTGGTAATTCGTAAAACCCTGAGTTCCTGACATTCAGACAATAATCCTCCTACGTTGTCTTTGAAAGTACCGCAATACATGGTCAGCGACTTGAGTGATGAAAATAGTGACCTTGCCATATCGTCGCCTTTGAGATTAAGAAGTATGTTCAACTGCAAGTTGTTCATAGTTCCGGCACAATATTTCGATATTACGTTCAACTCAATCGGATAGACTTTGATGCCCTTGAAAAGTCCAGCCGGATCGAAATCTTCCAACCTCATCGATTTGATCAAATCGCCGAATTTGCACAGAACTCGTCGCAATTGGGCCACACATGATGCGCTTGTAAATGGTAGCAACCGCTTTAGATGTTGTGGATAGCGGAAGTTTGCATAGCGTCCAGCAAACGACATCTTCGACACGCGGCTGAACTGATGATTCACGTCAGCCATCTTACAGAGATCACATATGTCCAATTGATTCAAAATTTGTAGCAAAGCGAAGTCATTCAATATGTCGATCGAACGGAGGGCTTGAGCGTTATCATTTTGCGATTTTCTTTCATTATTATCGTCACAATTCACTGCGATGCACAGTCGCTTAGGTGGCGGAACGATATCACTCATTCTTTCAACTTTTTTTTTGTCTTGGCTAGTTGTAGAATTGTTTCTTTGAATATGAATTGGCTTAATAAAAATTACACTTGTAGACGGGAACGTTTTCACTTGCTCGACTAACTCTGCTGAATGAAAAACAAATTCGTACGTAAGTTAGATGCGACTGGAACAGTGAAGTAAAGGAACTGAACTGACGACACACTGTGTAAAAGTAATATTTTAAACAAACAAATGAAAGTCCAAAGGGTAATTTTATGCATAATGTCTTGTTGGGTTAGTACCTGAAGAGCATGATTCATCCACTCAAGACACCAACAACACAACGTCGAGCGTCCAAAAATGATTCGATTTTAATGAGTCTCGAGACATATGCCGTTTTATAATATGAACCCTAAAGAATTTTTTTCTTCAAAATACCTTTACTGGCATGAGTAGTAAAATCTTACCTGAGAGTTAAATAGGGTCCCCCGATTTTGGCCTTTTATTTTAGTCGGGGGCGACACCGGATACAAAACTTAAATTATCCCCTGAGATTTCAAAATCAGCAGAATTCTTTTTAGTCAAATATAAGCTTGACCTAAGTTATTTTCTGAAAATTTTAGAGTTTTCTGTATCAGGGCCATACTCGGCGCTGCCGGACTTGTCGATCATGACTTTTTGATTGCTCCTTATTTTTAATAGACTACTGGCTTCAACACACTAGATGGAATAGAAAACAGATTTAAAAAAGTTCGACTAGCAGCGTTGAGATGGCTCCAAAGTTCGCCGAGGTCAACTTTTTCAGATTTTTTCGAAACTAATTCAAGCATTTTTTGTAACGAATGAGTAATGAATGAGTTATAGGAGATTTAGGATTGTTGAAGAATTCAGGAGGAGTTTCTTCATTTTTGAATGTGAATCTAAAATCTGAATTCGAAAGATCTATTGCCGTCCACTTAGTACTTACCGGTTCAACCCTGAATTGACAAATTAAAATTTTCCACATTCAAAGTTCCATTTGAAATGGAACTATTTCTCCATTGAGCCCAGAACTATGCCTCAGTATGACAACAAAATGTTGAAACGTTTGTTTGTTTCCAACCAATCGATTCCAACATTATTGTATATGATGTACGAGGGTATGCCGCAACGGTATTATATTGGATATTTATATTCTTCCTGAGAGAAAGGAACAAAATTGATAGCATTAAGGAGTTTGTGTTGTTCGATGTCAAGAATTTGTTTGACTCCATAAA
>JANTFA010159805.1:0-10442 GCA_026413405.1 Phytosciara flavipes
ATTTGTTTCAATTATTTTATTCTGCTGTTGCCTAGTGGGCTCATTCAACGGTGGAAATCGATATCAAAAAGCGATATCAATTTGCATGTTTTGATTCACAGTAACAGTTCCAATCACTCCACAGCCAACACTGCGCCCTTCTCCTTCCAACAATAAAACAATAACAAAAATACTCAGAACCAACTCATTTCTTAAACACTGGGACTCTGCACCAGGCTGTAGGCAAGCCAAAGAATGTCTTAGAATAAATTCAAAATATTCAAAATATTTCATCAACGTAAGTAGAACACGACTGAAAACATACACGGGAATTATGACGGGACATTTCGGCTTAAACAAACACCTAACTACAATTGGACCGAACGAACAGACCCGCAGAACACTTTCTATGTGAGTGTCCTGCTTTCATAAACAAAAGAAGAAAATACCTGGGTAATTACAGTATCAGGTACAAAATACAGAAGACATCCTGAGCTACATCTTTAGCATAGGAAGATTCACTGCAACAGGAAACGATTAAAAACAAATTAATTATAGTGAGCTCAATGGGCCCAATGGAGGCCTCCGTGCAAGATCCTCGACAGTAATATTGAAGATGTCTACTTTAATAAAAAAAAAAACTAGTAACGAAAGCATAATTACTTAAGAACATGTCTTCAGCTTGCCCTGACAAGGCAAAGCCAACTTCACCTGCAAAATTAGATTCTTCGTCAGTTACCAGAAACATCCTAAGATTTTATTGACAATACAGCTTCGTTCTATGGCAAAATATGATGAGAAGCTTTGGAGTTTTTTAGGAATGTAATAGCTAACGCAAAAGCTTTCAAACTTGTGTAAGCGCACGTCTCTGAAAGATGCATTCATTGAAAATGCCAAAGCAAAATTCTTGGAATAACTGATTTCGACGGTTTTGACGGAACAAGTTGGATTCATTCGTTGTAGTGTACAAAATTGAACCGAAACAACTATAATTGTTTGCAAACCAGTTCTTCGATACTAGTATACAGCTATCGAACCAAAATAACTCATCTTCAAAAAGAATTATATTTTTGACATTGAGTGAATAGATACGCAGTTAAATTTTACACTTTGGTTTGATTGAAATCGATTTCGCGATAGCTTTAGTCCATGGTACATGTAGGTTCTTAACTGGTAGTATGTATTCAAATTGGGTAAAAGTCGTGTCGGTGTGGTGATGTCTCGCCTAGAGACATTGTTCAGTGGTCATTGGCTTCAATTTCGATGATATTTATCTAAACAAGTTTCTACAGAGTCGGTGGCTAATTACGTGCATTTCATGTACTGACCTCTTGAAAAATAAATTCTTTGGATTACGAGGGTTTCATTTAGCTACTGTAAAACCTGCCTAACTTGATCACGCTTTTTCTTGGAATTTTACAAAATTCTTTTTAATTTTGTCAGAATTCTTTTGTAAAATTCTTAGAATTTTGTAGATTTCAAGGGAATCAGCATGGTCAAGTTACGCAGGTTTTACAGTGCCCAGTATCTTTTCCAGCATTTGATTATTCGTCATCAATTGAACAAAGATAACAAAGGTTGGCATACATCGGTGCGGTTTGATTTATGCCGAAGACACACGAGCAATTGTGCGTAAATGGGATCGACGGCTATGCTGAATTTTCTCCTGTTCAGGCTGTGGTGAAAATCGAAACACAATAACGCAAAATTGTTCGTGTATCCTCAGCTTTATTTTTCCTTTGATAGGCTAAGAGAAAATTGCGTTTTAATGACATTCCTTAGTGTTAGGGCGAAAGTATAAATTTTCCCATTTGAACTGTCACTTTGTTAATGTTTAAAAATGATTTCGCGGATTGATGTTCTCGTTTCTTGCAGAAAATTGGTCAATCACACCATGCACACATGAGAAATGTTGAGTTCTATTTTGAGTGAAATAACAGTTAGAGTTTAAAGATGTTATGTTATCAAACGAACGAGTTGATTTTGAGAACCACATCGTGTGATGAAAGCACCCAATTCCTCAACGTGTTGCATACAACCAGCTGCGAAAAAGGACTTTCGAAATGCAAAACTTGTAACACTGTATGGACGGAAAATTCCATGAGCGATGAAATAGACTGGATTTATGTACGATTCATAAATTGGCTAACTGCGGTCTTATCAAGGCTATAATACTGTTGTGAAGGTCATCTCGATGCAGATACGCGGGGCTTACACACCAAAAATTTGACATTTTCATAGAAGATGGATTCTTAAATTTGACACCTCCATGGGTGGTAGGTGAATTCATTTTTGGGTGTAACCGCGTACCTGATAAAATGGCGCTCGAGATGACTTCCCACAACAGTATTTAGCCTAGGGTTTTATATCTCAATGGCCGAATGGTTAGAAGTGTTGCTCGATAAGCTTCGGGCTTCGGTGTCAGGGATGTCCGGTTTGGTCAAGGAAGGACTTCTATTTACGGTTAATGGTTCAAAAAGAATGACAAAAGGTACATATGAAAATCCTTTTCGCCACTTGTGACAAAAAGCAAAATACAGAAAACAGAGAGAAAAACGACTACTAGAGCGTCACCCAAATTACGCATGAAACAGTCAGATGTCCTGGCAATGTGACACGATCCAGTTGACAACAGCAATTAGTTTGATTACCACCAGTTAACTGTTGACTTGGACCAGCATTAATTACAGAAAAGACATATTGATCCACCCTAAAACAATACGACCATCATCAACTTCTTTCACGTAAGAGTGTAAATTACAAAATACAATCTCATATGTTGTCTTGATTCCAATGCATCGTTCGGTGTGTATATTTATGGGGGCAATTCACAAATTACGCACGGCGCAAATTCGAATTTTTGGACCACACTGCCTCATCGCACGCTTTAAAAAAACCCATCACCCCTCTCTAAAAGTGGCCTTTCAATATATCTGTAGGGATAGAAGATTATAACGTTACGAGTTGGTCCAAAGATGAAAGTGGTCTTATGCCTACGTTCGTTATACTGAAAAGATACATCACTCGGTTGGAACTTCCTTCGACCATCGCCGTCATCCATCAATTCCCGTTAAACAGGCGAATGATGGCTTGCAGTCACAGTCAGCCTCGAAATAATGACTGAAACATTTGCACTTAATGCTCACGTGATTACAATGAATGAAAATAGATTCGTGAACTTGACATTTGAGTTCAGTAATCAGGGCCGGACTTTCTACTGACAGATGCTCTTCTGAAATGCGAGACAAAGCACTGAGAATGTCACAAGGGTTGAAGAAAAGGCGCCAACATAGTAAATTTTCCAAGTTGCCATATAGGAGGGCCAGTCCGGGTCTGTCAGTAATCTACAAGAACCTAATTTGATAGAATCCCTGAACAGTCTGAATTTGTGCGCACGCTTTTCGCTAGCTTCCCCATCGTGCGTTTTTGCACGCTGTTCGTCAACCCCCCCGCTTCCCCTTTAGGTGCGTGCGTAATTTGTGAATGGGCCCATATGTATTATATGCTTTTATTATCGCTTTTCTTATGTTGTTAAAATATACGTAAATAATAACAAGCCAAATGGTTGATGGGGAATGAGATTTCTCATTGAAAAAAACTTCAAGTTGAAAATCCAGTCGTTCGACGTATGACTATTGACTATAGTGTTTGGTAAACCTTCAATGAATTCACATTTGAACAAGTTGAATATTTTTGTTGTTGTTGTGGTTCGCCTTTTTTTCTTCTCTCGCGCTGTGTTATATTCATCCGATTCGGAGTTTAACAAAAAAACGTTTAGTGTGTGATTTCGTTTTATATATATTTCGTGTTTTGCTATGGAACAAGTGAACATTTTTTTTTCTTCTTTCTTCTTCTTCTTCTTTCAAATGCACATATGACCAGTGACAAATTAATTTAAAAACTTAAAATTAGATTAAACAATTTTACGTTACGTTTCAAAGTCAATTGTTGTATGAACAAAACGATTTTTTTTTGTTGTTGTTTGGTTTGCCCCAACTGGTGTACAGTCGGGGATTACATGTAACATACATAACGTACAACTTTTAAAACGAGAGAAAAAATCGAAATTTTTTTTTTTTGTAAATTAAATTGATTCAGTGGAGCTTTTTAGGTTGTGTAAGTTGGTTGATCGGCGAGGGATCAGTGTTTCGGTTCAGTAAATAAATGTAAATAATAAGCTGCACCGTGTTTACGTCTCGTGGTATTTAATGTAGTTTAATGTCTCTGAGGGTCTTTGGTTGTTGTCATTTGGCGCGTCTGTTTGAATTAATTATTTTGTTCAATTAAGATCTTCACCGATGGAGATAATGTGCCAAATCTGTTTGAAGTGAAATGTTGAAAGGAGAGAAATTTTAACACACGTCCATCGTCTAGTTTTGCCAATTCATTTATTTTGAATTGATTTTTTTTTGCATATTATCTAGATCTATATTCACAGTTTATCTCCCTCGAAAATTATTGTAAATTCAAAAAAAAACAGAGGCATCTGCTTGAAGAAAGGAAAAGAAAGAAGTGAGAGAAACACCATATCAGTTGAAATTATCATCACTCTGCAAACCAGAGTCCGATGTTAATCCGAAGTGTTTAGAAAACATAAATATTCCATTGAAGCGAATAGAAGATTAAGTTTGTTCTCAAATATTAAATTTATTTTGTTCCAACCAACAGAAAAGACCAATTTTGACTTAAAAACCATACCACAACGAATGTGACGTCAAGGTAAAAAACAAAAAAGTTTTGTTGTTGTGATGTTCGGTTTGTGAAAAAAATTCGTATTTATCGATTCACAACACACACCATTTCTGAAGAGTTTAAAATAATATTTTTGTATCGTAAAAATTTTAATAATAAATAATAAATGAAGTGTCTCTATCTGTGTATGACTCTCCCGGCGGCGTGATGACATGTTAATCAAAGTTACAATACGAGACATTGTAGCTTTCCGAATGAAAGAAACACTTTTATTGAATTGGAATTGGAAAAATATTTTATTTATTTTTTGGTATTTGTGCTAATTGTATTTAAATATATACAAAAACCAGAGTGTGTGTGTGTGTAGCTGTGTGTACACAGTAGAGCTATCGAAACTACATAACTATTTATGTAGGTGGATTGGATCAATATTGTAAATTTAAACCATTTTCGGGAACATAAATTCTTTTAATCACTTGAATTGATTTACGGAGAGTGAAAGATAAGAAAGAATTGTGTGAATTTAATTAATTTTATTTTAATTTATTTAAACCATCTCCGTGAACCGTTGAATTTCTTTTTCCCATTTTTACTACCACTACCACTCCATCATCCAAAACTCTTCCAATCCTCTTCCAATCCTATTTTTGTTGTTGTGGTCTGTACGACAATATTTTTATGTTAAATTAAAAAATCATCACAGTGTGTGCTAAAACAAAAAAAAGAGTAAATTTTCAATTAGAAAATATTGTAAAACACACGATCATCGTTTTTAATAGTCATCAATAAATCATCAATGCAGTTTTTTGCCGGCGCAGTGTAAGCCTGCGACAGTTTGGTGAGTATGCGAACAAAAAAAAAAATTGTTAATTATTGGATCATAAATTTAATGTTCAAGATAGCTACACGAATGGGTTTTGCTGCTTCTTCGTTTGTTTTTTCTCTCTCCGCCGTTGGATAGAAAGTGTTATTGCACTTTCAGATAAATGCCGAGTGGATAGGAGTCAATGATGTTTATGTTCATAATACACACTCACCATCAATCATTTTTTAGTCATTAAAATCTAAAGTTCGGCTTTGTGCCGATTAATTAGACAACGAATTTGTCTATTGGTAACTCACTGAAGAGGACAGACTTCCTTTTTCCACTTCTTCTTTCTCGCTTTATTTTTGCCGACTAATGTTTGCAAAACTTTTCCTAATTTTCTAGTCACTTTGACTTTCAGGGTCAGCACTTGAATGGCCGGTACACGTTTTTCATTGATAGTGTTTCTGGTCTTGCATTCGCATTTTTTTCCTTCTCTTCTTTAGTCGCTGTCGCATTTGGCCGGTCCAACTGTGCTTTGGTCTTTCTCTTTTACTCACTTTGGCAATGTCTATCGAAAGAACTTCTCTCGCCACATTGCATTTTCATCTCCTTTGTTGTCAGATCGCTTCCATACTTTTCATATACATAGTCCAGCATTTTGAATCATAAGTGAGTGCAGGTCTTACCACCGTTGAGTAGATTTTGCCCCTTCGGTTTTGGGGGCATTTGCCTGTCGCACAATACTTCTGAATGTTGTCGGCATTTAAGCAAACCTACATTGATCCTATGATTCAAGTCTTCGTCAAAAGTTCCCATCTTGTTGATTACCGAGGCAAGATACTTGAAACCAGTGAATTTCGGCATGACGTTTCCGTTGATTATTATTTTTATCCACTGGATAGTAATTCCTCTACAGGACAGGGGAGTACATAGTGGTTAAATATCAAATTTTTGGACAAAGTTTGTTCATTATAAAAAATAGGTGCCACCTTCCATAAATCACTTTTCGGTTCAGGAACCATTTGTGAAAATCAAAAAAAAATTAGACTTCGCCGCCTACGTAGATCGTAGAGTGTGTGTGTCGTTTGTATTGATGCTAATAAATATTAGGTCTGACAAAAGCGCACGTTTCATAAATTTTTCAAATTTTCTTCATTTTGGCGTGCAAGGTCGAAGAGGATCTGAAATTCGTGCGTGCGAAATTTTTGAATGACTTGTTTACATACGTTGAGCTCATCAACCAGTCAGAGATTAATTAACATTACAAAACGTGGAATGTTAGATTAACAATCGCTGAAGTTGGTCATCTCAGACAACTTTGTTTCAAACATTGACAAATAGCAACAGTTGCATTTTTACGTATGCGTTGAACGTGTTTTAAATTGATTTTTTTAATCGTGTGGGTAATACCCACTGGGTATCAGAAAATATTTCCATATGTCTGTGACGAAATTCACATATTTTATGTAAAGGTATCCTATAGATTGTTACCAAGATAGAAGCTTGCTATCACTACTGGTAATAGAATAGAAAATCGAGACACTCGCATAAGTTGACTGCTTTTTGGGTTCCAAATGACGAAAATCTCATTGAAAAATTCATAGTTAATCCCTTGAAAATGACTTTGGAAATCCGAAGGGTGGCTCACTTTATGCCCATTTGTCTGACGGTGGGTTCGAACCCCCGATAGTTGGTTTGTAAATCCAACGCGTTAGCTCTCTGCGCCACCAGAGAGGCCATTTAGTCCACTCGTTCAGCCGTTTAGTCAATTTTGTACTTTGTATCTATTTTAACATTAATTGTAATGACCCTGAACCGTCTAGAGTCATTGTCGAGGTCGCAGAACAGTAAAGCTGACGTAGGCACACTTCTTAGACTAAATGGACCAAATAGTGAAAATCATAAAAAACTAAAATTGAGACAGGAAATCTGTATTAAGTTGACTACTTGTGTAAGTTGATTAGTTCCTAAGTTAATTGGAGTAGTAGTAAACTTGCACGAGTTTACATTATGCTCATTTCACAATGGCATACCCACCAAAGCTAGCTGAAAAAACGTTTAACTTATTCTATTGGCCTCCTAATCGGTTCCTTCAACCAACTAAAAATTATCCAAACAGACATTCCAAACGTACGAGATTTCTAAGTCAAATCTAGTACTTCAAATCCTAGTAAAACAATGAATTAAATGACGGTTGAAAAATTGGGGCTTGGGACAGATCAGATCAATCAGATAATTTTTCGGAATTGACCTGATTTTTGGTTCATCTGATCTGACTTTTTCGGGTTTGACCTGAATTGATTAGATCTCATCTGATTTTGATTGATCTCAGCTGATCTGATCAGTCTGAAACCTTTTTTTTGAAGTTTCAAACAGATCAGATTCGATCAGGTCATTCGAAGGCCCGATCTGATTGCTTTCAGATCAGATGAAGTAAAAACAAATAAAAATTCGCTGTTGTTGACCTTTTCCCACCATCATGAACTTGAACTTGTGGAATTTTTCCAAGTAACTTTTAATGTTAATGAGAGCCTGTTATACATGAAATTTTACGAATTGTATCGTGTCGCTACATGAATAGTTAAGTGCAGAAGCTAAGGTAAATGAATGGAATTTATTGTCATAAATTCTAATTTCTACATTTAGCTATTCATTATAATCAAGTCTTCTTGTGTGTGAATCAAAAGTCTCACACAGTGTTCGGTACAGTTTGAGGGTATAATTCGATGGGCTAATATATGTTGGCAAATCGATTCCACATCTCCTCGGCAATTTCTCTTGTTTTCATTGTTCATTTTATCTATTTTACAAGATATTTACTCTTCAATTCCTCCTAGAGTGTGTAATCAACTGCCCCAAGTGTTTACCCTTCGTTTATAATAGTTATTTACATATCTGTTGTGGACTTCGTTCAGTTTAAAACTCACTCACAAAATTGCCTGAAATCAACAGATACACAACTTCTCTTGCCGATGAACCAACTAACGAGAAAAGTTCTGTATTTTTGTCAAAAGGAATGAAAATCTATTATTTCATTAGTTGGAACTAACATATGAAGCCACATTGGGTAGAGTTTTTCGTTATTGCCGAAGACTCACGTGCAGTTTTCCGTGGCTCAGATCAACATTCATGCTGTGTTGGTCGCCTTACCACAGTCACGGATGTGTTAATATGTCTGATGATTTTTCGGCTTGAAAAATTTTAATTTTCATTTCCCTTATACTTTGCCAGAAATGCACATGCAAGAAAGTATAGCTAGCTCGAAAGGTGTTCAACTGCATATTGATTCAAAATATCGAAATATGTATCAGTTCGAAACAGTGACGGAACCCCTCGCTACTGTTACATGAAGCATTAATTGTCGTTCCTATCAACGCTAAATTTCTCGTGTGTCTTCAGCTTTGCTGTTGTTATGACTGTCGATATAATAACAGAAACATTTGACTAGCGTTCCATACCAGGGTATCAACCGTATGATCGTGTTTACATCGTTTGTTAATTCTCTTGCTTCGACAATCTATCAAGTAATTACGTTGGAACGTTGGAGCTAGCATATACTGTGCGTAATGTTCGACGGGCTACCTTCGAGTATATCAGACTAGAATAATTAATCTTGAGTGTCTGAAGTGCACCTGTTATTTCCATGATTTGTTTTACATTTTTAATTCGAATATAATTATCGTACGATTTTACGGATCGCTTTTGTTTTACTCGAATCAAATTTGTCTCGGTTGCGAAAGCGAGGATTCAATCATGAAGATGATATTTTCTGTTTACAAACAAACTCTACTTTGGGGTCATGCATCAAGTACGTACGCTCTTAGTGGGGAGGGTGGTCTGAAATTGGTCAGATACCACAGCGTACGTAGTTTATGGATGATCCCTTTGATGGATGCAGAACAAAATGATGATATCATTTCAACGCAATTCCAGTTACAAGTTTGAAGTTGCGATAGCAAAGTAACATTTGTGAAAACATAGGTGTCGCAGAACTTCCGAAAAAATCACTGTAGCGTCGCACATGTGATAACGTACGATAAAAATCTTATCTGAATCGCTTTTGTGGGATGTAATAGCAAATGTATCCTGACCTTGCTACACACTACTGTATGAAGTCATACAAACAAGTTACCTACTCAACTGATAAGTGTAATACCCACTGCAATATAGTGACGCTCGTTGATACTAGCGAACTATCTTGAATAAAATTAGAATTTAAATTTCAAATTGAATTAAAAAGAATCTCTGTCAGTGCCAGAAACGGTTCATTTCTTAAATTCTAGCACAAAAGACTGCTACAAGTAATACAAACCTTTCAATTGATCATTCAATGTTCGTAAAACGAACAAGCATTTTAACAAGCATAAAATCATAATCAAAGCGTGACTGCCTTTCTGTAAACAATTCGTTTCAGATTTGTTTCACGTTGAACATCTTATGATTTTGTGTTGTTATACAAGCTTCCACCAAAAAAAATTGCTTGGCAAAAAAGAAAACATACACTCTGGGGTCTCGAATAACACCGCCGTAAAAATATGCTCCTTCATTTTACGCCTGAATCACAACGAATCGCTTAAATGTGTCCGCTGTTCCAGTTCCAATTTTTGTTAATCGTTTTAGGTCACACGGTCACGTTTTTTGTTGTTTGTGTTTTTTGTTGTTAAACATTTTGTTTTCAGTGTAACTTTCGTTCAATCTGACTGACTTACTCGGCGATGAATGCGGCACTGGATGGAATTTCGTCTTTAAACCACATGCATTTAGAATATGCCAGGGAATTCCCCTCGTATGCATCTGAATGCAAATAGAACTGAATACGCAATAGTTATTTTCCTACCAAGGTAGGTATGAAGGTATTTTTTCGCACTAGATGTCCGATTTTCGAACCGAGGCGGAGCCGAGGTCGACAAGACATCGTGTGCGAAAAAATACCAGCATACCTACCGTGGTAGGAACAACGTTT
>JANTFA010159816.1:0-10441 GCA_026413405.1 Phytosciara flavipes
CGCAATTTTAACATTCGACGGTCAAGCAAATAGCCCAAAAGCAAAACTTCTCGTCTTGTTTTTGGACAACAAATTGTTCATTCAATTGTCTTGACTGAGCAGAATGATACCGCTGATACCCCTCGGCCTGCTATACATCTGTTATCGGAAGCAACGATATCAAATAAATGAAAACTGCGGATGATTCGGTCTTATAAGCAAAATTTTAATGCTCAAAGAATTGAAGTAAAAGATTCGAAATAAATATTTTGAAAATGCTTTGATCAAAGGAAGTAATAGACCAGATCAAAGTACTTCAGTACTATAGACATAGGAATCTCGCTTGCTATTTGTGACAAGTGAAGACTTCCCTGAAGTGGCACTTTAACCGTGTCGAAATAAGTAGATTACATTAATTATGCTAGTTCTAAAGTGAAAATCGAATAGCCTTGGTCAATATTGAAGCAACTTCGCTAATCATAATTGGGTCACTTAACTTTGTAACCTTTTTTTTTGAACTCGGTCATCTCTGTAACATAAGTTCCGAAAACAATTATAACATGAAAACCAATGAATAGTAATGAGGTCAACAATATAAGCTAATCAAATTTTATCATTCGTTAGCAACTCCATGCCCGAATTTATTTATTTATTTTAATTTGAAACATAAAGATTTATGCGGCAAAATACTTTCTATGCTCGTTTTGTGAAACCGGTATTATTTGGTGTGGTGCAATCGCACTTTGTATGCAAACAATATTATGGTGTCATTTATATAGAGGAGAGAGGAAGATTATGATAATGTAACGTAAAATTCATAATGCTCATGTGTGTTGTATATATATAAACTAAGCCACACCATTCGGGTTGGTCGGGTCCCCTGACTGAAAATAATTTTTCAGTTCGCAATAGAACTTGATTCTAAATATGATGAAGTTATTGTAACAGCTGGTTCACCTGTACAAACGCACTGCACATACGCTTAAACTGTAAAGTATAGTATGTTTGTATGAGTGCAAACAACGCCTTGAACGCCTTGCCATTCAACATCCATAATTGAATAGCCTCAATACGAACGAACACAAACATCAATACTCTCGTGTAAGCTATCTTCCTTTCCTCTTTCTGTATTTGTAAAAGAAATTGTGAAGAGCACAAAACGTAAGGGAAATAAGTTTCCATTTGGTTTCAGCTTCACAACTAACTCTCACGCGTAAGTTTCTTGTCCTCTAAGTAGCGCTCAAACGATACTTAATAAGAAAAGGAAACTTGAATGATTTACGGACGTCGCTTCGCTCTGACCGCTCGAAATTCACACTCGTTAGCGGTTGGGATACTATTGACTGGAGTGACAAGAAAACAATATTGTTCATCTCCGAACTAGACCTCATCGATCAAAACGAAAATTTTAGAAAATTGGTAAGAAATGCTAAATTCATCGCAGCAGCAAGTGCATGGAGATTTTCTGTTTTTACCAGTGTAAAACATTTGGGGAGACATGCAAGAATGACGTCCACCTCTTTCAGTGCTGCCAATAAATTTAAATCTGTGGACTGTTTTGTGTTTGATACATACGGCAAGATGCACAAGAAATGGTCGGAGTACATGTACGACGTGGATGACTTCATTTCACCATATTATAGGCGCGTGAATCCTGAATTCATTTTGTCATTATTACTTGCGAGAGCACAGTCTAAGACTGGACATTTAGCATTCAACAAACTGCAGTCATCTGAATCCTATCGGCAAAGTGCAACCGATACGTATCCGGCCCGATACGTGTTGAATATAATGAATCATTTGGACAATCATACCGCTTCAATGTTTCGACTTTGTTTTTGTCTTCTGTGCGAAATAGTCCGAAATTCTGTTTCTATTTCGCGTCTAGGAAGCTCTTCACCATCGCATTAGCATGAATCTCACTACGACTAAGGTTTTGAATAAATTCAGAGTGAAAAAGTGGGTTAAACGAGCTTCATGAACTAAAACCTTTCCTCTTGCTCGCCAAACCGTACGCAAAAACATCGAAAATAATAACTCTAAAGTTTATCAAACTGACAAAATTAGTTCAGTACTCACTGTGTAAATTCAAACTCAAAAAATTTTTTAAAAATTTACGAGTCTCCCCATCTATATGTCAGAATTTTTAGTCTTCTTCTTCCTTTCGTTCATTTCGTTCTGTCAAAAAAAAAATTTTTTCATGCAGCACGACGAGCACACTGCACATCAATTTCATTTTGCACATGGTCGTGTACGGACCTGTCTCATACAATTAAACTTTTGTCGACATCATTGTGCGTTCATTATTAATATTGTTTTGTGCGTGTTCATCAATCGTGCGGTAGGTATCATTTTTATGATCTTTTTTGCATTCAATTGAGAATGCTATAACTTGTGTTACGTTCAGAGCCTATTTTCGGAAGATAAATTTGCCGAAATTTGCCCAAATTTCGGCAAAATTTTTCCAAATATTTTTTCGTTGACCTTGTCCAATGAAACTAAACAATAGAGACAATCAAAATTCTGAAAATTTTCAAAAAATGCCCCATTTGTAGCAAGAAACTGAGAACTAGTAACGTGTATACATCCCATTTATTTGTAAATCTTGCGTGGGATTTTGCGATCAAATTAGTTGAAATTTGTTATTATTGTTTGTCCATGTGCTGCTAAGCGTAACGAAGGTGTATTGTTTGAATCACAGGTTTTTTGTTCTCCAAATTTCGTCTGAGCGCAATGGCCGAGTATTATCAAGAGGGCGACTATTACTTTATTCATGATGTGACGAATCGCATCGTTAAATGTAATGTTTTGGCGGTGTATTTGGAACGAGGAGCTGTCCAAGTGGAGTATAAGGTATCGGATTCTGATATCCGAAAGAAAGTCGTTTCGTTGCATCGAATGCGTAATCGCGAAGGTAAGAATACGTTTTACAGTTTCACTGATGCATTTTGACTAAAAGAAAATTATTCAATTTCCACAGCGTACGAAGCCGAGAATACACCAGAGATGGAGAATGATTCGGGCGAGGAAGATTTGTTTTCTGTTGAAGAAGAGTCATCGCAGGCCGTGCGTGAGCCGATGGAACCACCGAATCAGTTGCTAACACAAACCGAGCCTTCGCAGGCCGTCCGTGAGCCGATGGAACCACCGAATCAGTTGCTAACACAAACCGAGCCTTCGCAGGCCGTCCGTGAGCCGATGGAACCACCGAATCAATTGCCAACAGAAACCGAGCCATTGCAGGCAATGAATTTGGAGAATGACTGTGAGCAGCAATTAATGGAAGTGTCGACTGAAGAATTGTGTGAGTATTTTAATAGAAACATTTCTGTTTGTTATGTTTGTGTTAACGCGTTAATTTTGTTTGATAGTCGTTCAGTTTGGCGAAGATTTGCTCCGTGGGCCGTTGATTCCATTTTGGCATTGGATTGACGTTCACCAGATCGACGATGAAATTGACCATTTGCATATTGCCATTGCCGACAAATCCAATACGAACCGTATGAACGGAAGAGTGAACATTTTCACTTACAACAACACGGATGAGCAGGACGACATGTGGCAGGACGATGTGACGTCGGCTGTTCGTACGAACAACATAGTTGAATTCGACATAGCAGTGAGAGAGGTAGTGAAGGAGCCGCGACAGGCCAAGCAGGTAAACGGAGGAAAGTGGGCATTTTGCTATTCTAAAGACTGTACTTACATACTGCCCGAAAAACCATTTGTGCTTTTAAGTGATTGTTACCAAAATGAAACGTTATTTAAAAAACTGATCTCATACCGCGATGAACGCGAAATTGTCATTGTGGTGAAGAGTGATTGCAATACACAAGGTCTGCCGAATGTTAAAGCAAACTGTGACTCGAATTTGTTCAATGATTGCCTAGCAACCGTGCCGTGCTTCATATGCGGCAAGGTTAAACCGTCCATTGGTGATTTTATTGTGCATTATCGTCGGAACCACTTGAAAGAATGGCATGAGACGGACTATAGAATTACGGACTACGTTTTGGTATACTTGCATTACGATAGAAAACGGAACATCGTCGTGTGTGGCATTCTCCCCAGTCGCCACACTGTACTCGGCGCGTCTGTATTAAACCAATCCAAGGTTATCTTCAACGACTGGACAAATATGGCGTCGTACATAAATGACGTCACGTTTTTCCAGTTCTGTCATCCGATCAAAACCACTAATAACTCGACAAGTGTTCACTTTTTGAGTTAATAGTGTGTCCTACCCCTCATTTAAGTGGTGTGTTTGGAGGGGTAGGTCACACGACCGACTCAAAAATTGCATACTTCTCGAGTTATTGGTGATTTTAATTCAATGACAGCACTGCAAAAGCATGACGTCTCCTATGCATTTTATAAAGTCAAATTTGTATTCTACCACCCTAAATAGACCTCCTAATCGTATTGTAGTGTTTCCCAATTTATCGATACCCCCTAATCAGGGGAGTGCGCATATATTTGACCCTATGAAATGCATATTTGTCGAGGTATTGATGATTTACTAGCACCGCTGAAAAAGATCGACGTCACACTTGTACGACCCCTTACGGGCAATCGAGTGATTTTCTGGTGTATAGACCCGTGCCTACAGTCAAGAGGACGAGACACATTTCAATTTTCAATATCTCTTTATAGATGAGAAAGGAAAATGAAGTGCATATAGAAATGAATAACAAAAAAGATCAACAAAACCAGCACAGTCAAGTCATTTTGTTTGGAGAAAAGATTAAATGTTAATGGCGCTAATTGCAATCGTACATTGTGCTCTCTGTACTAACAATATTTACACGCCATATAAATTGGTCTCTAAAATAGATTTATGCTTCGAATTTCGAAATGTGTTTACATTACATCGACGACGACGACGACGATGTAAAGCATTATGTAGGATATATAAATACGATGGCAGCTCTCGACAAGTAGTTAAACTTATCTTTTCGATTTTATACGTCTATGGACACTTCCTTCCTGTTCGAATGCAGTTGTATTCTTTATGTAATTTGGAATTTTAAATTAGAAACTTTTTCGTTTCACCGTATACTTCAACGACGACAGTTTATTTTAACCAATTCGACTGGTTCGCCGTTTATGTACTTTCATCCGACGACATTAGTTGCGTAAGCTTGTCTTATTAATTTAATTAAAGAAAAGACTTAAGTCTGACAAGTTTCTTTCACTTCACTTAAGCGTGGAGGAAATGTCAAAGTAATTTATTGAAGTCGGTCGAACGAAAGGAAACGAATGGGAAACAACAAACGACAATTATTGGCAGTGCAGTTACACAACACAGAAAATGATTTAGATATCCACATGGTCTGAATGGTTGTATTTGAGTGAATGTTTTCTACCCAGATTAAATAGCAAGAAGAGTTTGACGAAGAAGTTGTAACAACAGCAATCTGCACTGGTTGTAAAATCAATAGAACCTTCATGGTGCTTCCCTATTGCAGCAGCTAAATAAAATTTCGTATACCACACCTATCTGTCGTTCCATGATTCTATTTGCGACTGTGTTTTGATGGATGGTTTATATAGGATTAAAACGGTCCGGAGGAAACGCTCTGACTTTGAGTTTAGAGCCTCAAGCTGATAATGTGACCAAATCAATTCACATGATCCGATAAACACTGACCTAAATACGAAGCTACCAATGAAATATCTTTCAACCGGAATTCATTCATTAATACAACAACTTCCCCAATGGCTACATGGACTGCCACTACCCTTCTCAAAATTCGAGAAAAAAAGCCTGGTCGATTAATGGCTTCGAATTCGTTGTTCATTGTTGAGATTGGTATACATTTTATGTACACTTTATGTTCCCTGACCACACCATCTAATGAAAAACGAATTCGGCTATGCGGTTTGGTTCGCGTGCTTGTCCGTAATTTGTATTAAGTGGCCATAGCTCACGTAAAACTTTCCATTCATTTCGATGACCTTGAATAAATATTAAACCACTTGACGTAGGTGGGTTGATGAATGAATGCTTGTAATGTATTGGATGGTGTTCGGTACTTTTTCGGGTGACAGACAGAATAATTTTGATGAAACGTTTTGTCATTTTGGGATGGTTCGTGTGAGACTTTCATTCAACGTTTTAAATGACCAGTTTTTGCATTACTTTTTTCGCTATCAAACATTCTACCTTAAGTGGGCGGTTGTACAAAAGTGTCTGTAGCTAAGGTAACTAGAGAATGAAAAAGTACACAAAGCCCGCCAGGGTTATATTACCATACAATTTGTCGACAATAGAGTTAGCTTGCATTTTATAAAATACAATCCAAATTCTAAAGAATTTCAAAACTTTTCACATTCAGCCACTTCACTGTTATTTTCTGCTTTCAGTTGAACTTCTCTTCTCTACGTCGAAAAATTCGCTGCTCACTTTGCATATAGTTTTCATTCAATCAAACCAACAAACAACTAAGCAGCTAAGTATGATGCATTCAAACTCATTCATTTGTGAATAATTTCCATGCAAAATTCGGTTGCATTATTCCGCAACGTATTTTACCTCTTTCTTTGCTTGCACGTTATTGAAAGGAAAAACTTTTTTTTCATGCTTCGGGGTCGAAAGTGAAAGAATTCGAGAAAATTTTCTAGTGATTTTGTCCCTTTCAGGAACAGTTCAGAAATTGCGAATTCGTCGAATCTATTACTTCGTTTGTTCGAAATATGTTTTGATTTGTTCGATTCGAGTCTTTCACTTCATTTGTTACAACATACATTTTTGTGCATATAATGGAATGCTATGCCGAGTTAATCGCTTATTGCGGTCATCGTTGTCGATAACAGATGAATAGCTAATACCATTGCTACAGTTGTAGGCCGAACCACGTGAGCTATGTTCCATCATTGGTCCAGGAAACATTTTGACCTCGACGTGTATTGCCGACTCAGGTGTTGTTTCTAATTTATATCGAAACGAGTTTTTTTGAGTAATTCGAAATCCCAGAAGTCGCCTCATCTATCAAATTCTTGATTTGGGAGATGCTTGGGGTTTGTATTTCCAATACACATACTTTGTTTAGCAAATGAACACCTAGATGCTTGTGCATGAATCTAGGTCTTCAGTTGATTAATCAAATTATGTAGATCACAGATTAGAAACACAAACAAGCAACCAATCCCATTATGAGAAACACTGTGAGTATTCATTCTTCTTCCAACGATGTGTCAGGAAATAGTAATTTATGCAACCAGGTGATATACACAGTAGTTCACATTCGGATGCAGCCAAATTAATTCGTTGAGAGGAAACCATTTTGTGATAAGGCAAGCTCACTCTTGTGTTTTTTAGCAACAAGCTTCGGTAACTGTCTTTTTGTCAAATACTGAGTTTTCATATCCGAGACGAAAGCGAGGTAAACAACTACACTTGTCGGACACAAGTCCCGAAGCAAGTGGCTCAAAAACAAGCGACTTTTGTCCTAAAATTGTCACCGAATTAATGGATAACATAGGAGTATCCAACGTAGTCTGGTTTACTGCTTGCCAAATGTGAAAGTTGAACTTCACACAAAAATTCATGAGAATTAAACCGAAAATGTTCCACCATGTGATTGGTGATTGACCATTTTCGCAGGGAGCGGAGTGCTGTGGGCTCATGCAATAATGACGTCCAGAAGATTTCCCAGATTTTTGACTCCATTTCATCCACATATTTCCTACGCCTACAAAATGGATTGCATCTTTTTCTCAAACCCATATCTTCCCTCTTATGTAGACGTGTTGCACGCGACCTTTGTAATGTTAAACTTTCGCATGGGACAGGCGATAAAATGTTTTTTGTGACAGTTCTTGCATAGATTGTCAAACGAAATCGCAGCGTCGCAGGCCATGCTGCTTCATATGGCTGAAAGCTTACAACATATTGATGAATAAAACCTATTCGCGCCATTTCAAGTAACTTCCATTACTCCCATTCATAGCACTATAGAAGAGACGTACAATTTCCAGTTCAAATGCTTTTTTAATTCAATCAATTTACCAATTTAAATTTGCCATAAAAACAAAATCCGTCCATTAAAACAGAAATTGCGTCAATTTCTATAATTCACGATCTTGCTCTGAATTTTTTCTCTAGAACTAAATGAAACATTTTGTATGCCACATGCGTCAAATGTGTCGGCACACAGTCACTGACCATTATAACGAAATAAATTTCTCGTATTTTTTTGTGTCTCCTTGCATACGAAATGTACACTTACAAATTATACCACTTGCCATTTTGTTTATTAAGAAGCAAGAAAAAAGATCTGTAAACATTCCGACAAAATGTTTCAGAAAAAAAATAAAAAATGAAGAAAAAAACGAAAGAAGATTAAGTGCTGCAATGTGGGTTCGATTAGATATCGAGATAAGAGTGAATGTGAATTGAATCGAAAGTATGTTATTTGCAAGTGAATAGGCTGGCGTTTTAGAAAAATGTGTTCTTGGTAAGTAGAGTAGCTTATTATAGTTAGATCGTTAATTCTGTGACCATACCATTAGTATGTGTTGGGGGATAATAATCAATTCACTTCGACAATTAGCTGAGACTCCACTACCGTATAGAAACATCAATCGGATGATTAAGCATCATCCATTGGGTGACACACCTACATTCTCATTTCAGATCCAGTGGAAATTTCTAATTTCAACGGTCTCTGGTGAGCACATCGCAACGTTTTGTTTGACAACAATTCATTTAGAATTTCAATTAGTTGGTGTACGAAATGAAATGCTCATAACATCTGCTCCAGACATAAATGCACTTTATAGTGGAGAATTCGCAGACATGGATGAGTCACATGAATTAAATTATTGTGGAAATGCAGGCATGCATTTACAGTTCTTTGAATTGAGTTAGTACACTGTCATGGCCACTTGTAGAAACGGCACATCGAACGGGTCAAATGAAGTTTGGTTTTCCTCTTAAAGTTTCCCAGTTAATAGATCGGAATTCATGCCACTCGCTGGTAGCGAGAAAATTCTGCGAATGTTCATTGTCAAAGGGATTTAAAGCTGAAGCCACACAATTATCACAATGATCCACAATTATGCTGCGTTTTCCATTGTTTAGTCTGTGATCTGTGTGTTAGACCGATAACAATAAAAATCGCATCAACGGAAAGTTGCTCGTGTGTCTTCGGCTTAACATGAGAACAGCAAAATCTTTCCATCTGTCCAAGGCTCAGTAGAATGAATATGAAAAGACTAACAGACATCCCAACAGGTCACTGCTCGCTAAATTACCACTTGAAATCTAACAGTTCAAGGACATACCGAACGGCAATACTTCCTTTGCGACTGTCCAGCCTTCTTATTGAAACCTTCAAATTTCCCGGGCAACTTCACAGTCCAATATAACTCCATGTGTAACATTCAACAAAAAGGTGATAATGTTTCCTTCCATAATTATATTCATCGAGATTTGAACTCGATGAGGGCTGAGATTGATCTGAGCTCTCCGATACATAAACCACACTTATATACTAACTGAATGTCAACTGTACGATGAACGTTCTAGAAAACGTCAGACTAAATGACAGTTTAAAATGGAACTCACGGAGCACTCATTGCGTGCTAACCTAATGTGTACAATGTTGCCGCAGGTATTAGAACAATGTGAGATGCCCATAACAGGCCCATCAGAGCAGGACTATATACCTTGAAGGTCTTGTCAAACAGGTAATCGGCTGACACACCACTTTTCATACAAAAATTTCACCACGTCATACAAAGTACGCTGTGGTGAGTTTTCTTTGCATAGGAAGGGCGTGACAACATTTGCCTGAAAAAATGGTGAGTGTTAGGACCTCCTTGGTATGTAGCCTTACATCAGCAGACAAGGTGCTGAGCCTTTCGATTCTCACCCACTTTATCTTTATTCTAATCCTAACATGAGAACATGTCAATTAATATATGGAGACTTAAAACGACCTGGCACGTACCAATCATCTTGATCGTAGAATGGAAATATACCAAAATGAATGCTAATTATTGAATTAAATTGTAATGGAACACAAGTTCTTACACCACACACTTGAGTTGGCTCGTTAAAAATAAAATTTAAAAGTGAAAATATCCATCGAAAGACCACTACCATAAATAGACAAAGTTTTTTTTGCTGCCATATGTGACCGGTACTACATGTACATTGGGTTTCAAGTTTCCAATTGCAGAGTCAACTTTAAATTGAATCTGTTCAGTTTTGTATAACATTCATTTCAGATCCAATTCATTAAATTGCCGATATTTAAATTGATTTATGGTTTTAATTTGAATCATTGGTTTTAAATCATTACTTTAAAAATTGATATGGTCAAATAGAATGTGAGTAAAGAGAGAGAGAAAGAGAGATTGAAATGAAATGGGAACAAAAAATAAGTGCCGCCGGAATCATGCAAAATGAGTTGTTTTTGTATTGAAAGTGGATATTGCCTTAAGGTGCAAGATT
>JANTFA010159827.1:0-10441 GCA_026413405.1 Phytosciara flavipes
ATGAGTCTTATACTCAATGCACGCAGTACAATATTGTATTACATAAACAATATTATATTGAACGAAATATCACTTTTCGAATACTGGAACCGGGTTGAACGGACGTTTATAAAATATGTCACGCTAGAAGGAGGAAGGGAGGGAGGTTATTGTATGACAGAGCATGGCAGTGGAGAGGAAAGATTCTGCAGCTGTTCGTGCTTCATCGCGTCACAATAGTTATGACTATCGGTCTCGATGACTTGTTTCCAACTTTTTCTAACAAGAAACCCAGAAATCATGTCAGCAATTTCTTTAAATTTTCATACCACCCCTCATTCCTAGAACAACAGTCAAAGTCAACAGTTTTGTTCCGTTATCCCAGACATCCCCTCTACGTGATTCATGGATGTGGACCTAGGATTCTTTTCTTTCGCGAAAATCTAAATTTTCTTGACTTTTATAGAATTGTACAATTTGTTAGGGTTCGTGCAATAATGACGTCCACTCCACTTGATCCAGATTTTTGACATGGGAGGGGATGCTACCTACAACATGGCTCCTCATACTTTATGAACGGACCCCTTTAAGACTGCTTCAAATTGAGTTAAATTTTCACATGGATGTGACTTCTAGCTGCCATACGTGCTGCATAGACACAATAGAGAGAAAAAAGAAACGCGGAACATGTCGTCAACCGTGACTGAATACTGCAACTTCACTGATCTGTCAATGTTTATTTGTTTTTGCCTATGTCACGTAGGATAGGTAGATATGACAAGGAATAGTATGGACATGGGTGTTTTCACGTACATGCTTACGACTCCCATTCCATAAATTCCGTCCTCTCTGAAAGGAATGGGTTTTATGATGAAAGTGTGGACAAAGTGTCAAATGGGCCGGATCAGGTTTGAAGCATTCATCCAACGAGACACTTTGTAGTGCGTTTACTGCAACTGGCTTGAATCTGGTAATGCTCACGTCTATATCCATCCCGATTATCTCACGGTTGTTGTCCATGATTTTCTCATTGGTAGATGAAATTTTCATCTTCAGAGATTTAAGCCGTTCATGCAGCAATGCCACATGTACATGCAATTTTTTCATCACAGATTTTATGTTCGGTCGACTATAATGCAATAGAAGAATAATTTTCACGTTAGTCCAGTCACAGTAATATGGAAAAATGTTCAAGAGTTGTTCGGGAAGCAGGTGCGAATCGGAAAAAATTAATCTAAAACAGACAATATGGATGCTCTAGCATCGATTGGAACCGAGTCCGGAGCTGGCCAACCCATTTTGGTCAAATTACGAGCAAAACAAAAGTGTCATTTTCTAGCATTTTCTACATGGAACGGACAGAGATTTTCGATGGAAGTTGTTCGGGAAGCAGGAGCAGGAAAAGTGCAAGGACAGGATTTACGGATGGCCAACGAATCTCAATAAATTGTCATGCGTTCATAATGCGTTCCATAAAGCGATATCAGTTCTTTTGGAAGTTGACACACAAGGACCCTTTAAGGGTTTTCGCTTACTGATTCTATAAATACATCGGGAAAATTTAGTTTCCAAAATAATTTTCTAGTTTTTATTTAAAAAAAAAAAAAGGAAGAGTTTCTCGACTTATTGAACATTTTATGTGTAAATTTCACCGGGGACAAGACAGTTCGTTCCACTTTGCAAATTATTCAAAATATTCGAAATGTCAAAAAAAATGAATGGAAATTCTACAAGTCTGAGTTTACATTGTTTCTTGTTGTTTAATCCATCACTCGTTAAGTAATTGATTCTTTTAAATAGACAAGTTCATTCATTTCATTTGTTGTTCTATGTTTGTTTGTTTGTTTTAAGTTTTCTTTAGCCAACAATTATGCAAAACAAATATTGCGTTTGTTTGTATAAATAAATAAATTAAAAAACTAAGGCAAAATACAATTAATTGCGTTCGGTTACTAGCATTCAATGTTTTCTTGTTGTTTTTTTTCTTTTCTACTTCAAATGTTTCGTTTTGTTTGTTTATGTTTTGAAATTGCGATAACACACTCTTAATACCTCTGCGCAATGAACGGTAAATTTGGGGCGCAAAAACACGCCACCACATATAAAGCACCGAAAAACAAGTTCAATTTGGCTGTCTTCTTCGGCACACTCTGCAGCGTTGTTTCGCTACGAAACTGTTTCTCAATTTTGAATGCCTGCGGCAGTGTAACCAATGGCAAAAAGAACCAATACGAATACTTTACACCGATCACGACAAACAAACTGTACGGCGTGAACATTAGTATTGCATACAGAACGTGCGATGCTGTTCGGCCGATTAGAATGGCTAGCGTGACGATGCCGGCCCTTTTATCGGTTTCGGCGTCACGAGTATTGTTACTGTGTAAGATCGCTTCCGTATTCAAGGCCAACGGAATGGCATAGTAGATGGTCATCCATTCCAGGCGGCCCGTTTGCGACATAAATGCAAACAGAACGGATATCGGTCCGAATATGACCAGTACCAATACATCGCCGAGCGCAATGTACTTGAAACCTATGCCACCGGTATACAGAAAGCTCGATGACAGGCCGCCAAAGTAGACGAATGCTAGATGTTCCATTCGGGCTGGACTCAAGATGAACAGCGGTATAAATCCAACACATCCGGCGGCATACAGAATAGCACCCAGTTGCGTGACCTGATGCATTTGGAATTGACAAAAAAGAGAAATTAATTGAAACCAGGTGGGGTGGAGAGAATATTTGGTGTTCCGTGTATACCTCGTCCTTCGACAGAATGTCGTCGACCAGAGTCCGATCGTCGGATTTCCTATTGTCAATGCCCTTGACGAAATCATAGTACGTATTGACAACATTTCCAGCTCCGTGTACGCAGATGACGGTAATGATTGTCAGAATGAAAATAACGAAATTGAATTCGTTTATACCGACCGATCGGAATGCAATAGCCGATCCTAAAATTGTCGGCACCAAACTGGCAGATAATGACCATGGCCGCAGGGCCAGCAAATATGTTTTGATTTTCATTAAAGCAGCTGATGACGATTCCTTAACCTTACCATTTCCATTCATATTTTGATGCGGCTTTATCATAGACGACTCCTCTGCATTCGTTGTCATTGTCGTAGAGCACAAATATCACACGTACACATCCACCACACACGGTCTCTCTTGTCTCAAATAAAAAGTTTCTATTTTAGGAAACAAATGAATTTTGAGTTTAAAGTTTTTCTGAATAGTCTTTTTTTTAGGTTAGATGTGTCAACACTGGAAATTCTTTAACTGTTATCACCTTTTAATGGAAACTTAATTCTGGACCATCACTTAAGTCCAAGCAATTATCCGGTTTCACTTTATTTAATTTATAGTTCAATATCAATGGCAATACATTCAGCATTAAAATTTAAATTTTTAACTGTACGTACACGTCACATATTATTTCATTGATGGTTTGATGTTTAGTGGTTTGACAGCAAAGTTGTTGCGCCTGACATAGTGACATGAATTTTTAGCGTACGCGTAGCGTAATAATCAGCAGTGTGTTATGCGCTGTCTTAATATAATCGCAGGGGTGTGAAACCAAGGATGCGGAGAAGGTCACGAGGATTATGTATGATATGTTACGTGGCTGTCACATCACTGTTAATAATGAATACAACAAAAGAAATCTCCACACCACATCATTCAGATTAGATTCATATTTAGTGAATTTTTTGCTTCTATAGGAAAGATGCGCTCCCTCGTATTAGATTCTCTCTCTAATTCGTATTAGAATTCGAATTTAGTATGAATAAGGTCACGACTATTATGATACATGAGTGCCACATCACTTTTTTCATACAAAAAAAAACCCCAAGTAACACAAATTCTATGGCTCTCTTGTTATCAGATTCTCTCTCTAATTCGTATCAGATTTCTTTGTGGTGAACGACCGAATGAACACACATACACATTCGATCTAGCATACTAACAACATTTGAAGTAAATTTCATTTTGTCGACACCCCTGGCTTGAGCGTTAGAGATCCCGAATCATAATCGATATGTCCCGTGTTAGATGTTAGCAAGGTTGTTTACAACAGGTTACGACACCCACGAAGGCAGGTGGCACACAAAATTGAGAACTCACCCATTACAGACTGTATGCAAAGTCAACTTGAAGTAAATACATTTTTTTTGTTGAGTTGAATCGTCATACAGAAATTTATAAGCGCAGATGTCACCACTAGAACATTTGGGTGCCACTGACTTCGTGATCAGTCAGTCGAGGAACATCTTCCGAAAAAATTCTAAAAATTCAGGATGAAATTACAGATTTTTACAATCTATTCTAGAGACATTTCTCGACTCCCCGACACCGCCCCAGGGAGCCGAACCGATTCGCGGGCGCATTAACTGTGACGTGCTCCAAGGCTATACACGAGGGAGGTCTTGCCATCCGCCCTTTTTTCAGGTAAATTAAAGCCGTAAGTCCGCTCGGAATTCAAAAAGAAACGCAAGATTCGGATCGCAGACGCAGCGTTGTATGACATATGTTCACGATATTTTCATATTAGAGTGCGTTGACATTTACTTTTCAATTCATTCGTTCATTCATAGATTCACTCAAAATTCAAATTTTGAAGCGGACTTACGGCGTGAATGGTGTAATACCTTTCCTATACAAAAAAAAAATCATCACAGCCGAGTTTTATAAAGTGGTGAAATTTTTGTATGAAGAGTGGTGTGTCAACCGATTGCCTGTTTGGCAAGACCTCCTTGGTTTTCGAGGCATCGAGGCTAGTTTTTTGTCCGGATAAATTTAACTGACATCTGGTAAACTTATCAGCGCTCAGGGAATGTATATTAGAGGGAATCGCCAATTCATACAAATGGAACAGCAGAAAATTTGTATCTAAAATGACCGGTATCAAAAATGAAAAGCCAAGGGCATATCTGAATGATAGGAACTGTGAGTATTTAAGGGTAAACCAAGTGGATAAACCACTGTAAGTGTTTACACGTTCAAGCTCTCTGGGATTGTTTACAGGGCCCAGCTCGAATGTTGCAAGTCAAGGTCAAGTTCAAGGTCTAAAATGACCGGTGCTGCCACCATTTCTCTTATGAAAAATAACGTCACTATGGAAAAGTTCATAGCCACTAGATGTTGCCGATTCAATTCAAACAAAAATTGCAGCGCCACCGGTCATTTTAAATACAAATTTTTTGCTAATTTTTAATGGAAAATTTTCATTCGGCGATACCCTCTAATATACATTCCCTGATCAGCGCTGACGGGAATACAGCTAATATTTCATACATTTCGTCTTTTGCTATTACTCGCTTGACATTTTATCTGTCAAGTCGTATGGGAAATTTAATATGGTTTGTATGTATCATTTGTTGATTTGAATATCCACGGTGGAGGAAACATATCTGAACTCGGGGTCACCTGTCGAAAATCTATGAATGAGTAATTAAACTGAGAGCTAATATAAAGCGATTCCTCTTGTCACTCTCCTTTGTTTGATGTTCTAATTTTGACAGTGGTCCCAGATCTACTACACGAATGAAATATTTTTTTCAGTTTAACTCTCAGATAACGTCTTATTAACTCAGATAACGTTAAATAGGGTAGGTAGATATGCCAATAATCGGTCATGTATGAGGAAACCGACACATATTGCTCTTCTATTGATAATTTTTTTATAACTGAAAGAACAATACGTACGGTACTTGTTCGACATGTACGTGAACTGGTAAATATCTGAGTGTCATTTTTTGAAGCCGGCAGCAAAATGAAGCCGGCGTAAATGGTGACATGATTTAGATAACACAAGTAAGCGTTCAAGGAGAGCACTTTTTGATCAGTTGAACCGCAGCTGGTTTCAGGGTCACATGTCAAAATGGGAAAAGCCGCATACAAACGGAGCTTCACTCTCAATTGTTGTTTTCATTCATTAATTTTTGACGTGTGACCTCGAGACCAGTTGAATGAAAATCAAATTCAACAGCTCTTCCAAATGGCCAAAATCTAGGAATTTTAAAATTGTCCTGTCGTCCTGTCGATGTCAAATGCCCGCGTTTCAGATCATTTCCTACCACAAATAAAAAAGTCTTTTTTGAACCTCGACCTCGCCTTTTGGTGACACCCCAGACCCATGGGCCAAAATAGTCCAATATTGCTGTCATTTTGACAGATGGCACTCACAAACAATTTGTACCTCTTAGTTTCGATAAACCCCTCAGCCTTATCTGAAAGTTCGAATAAAACCGCCTCAAAATGACTGTATCAGCCCATATGGTACTAAAGATTGGTATCAATGGCTCATAACTTCAATTGAAGAAGTTTATTGTGCAAAAAGAAAAACAAAAGATACAAATTGAAATTAATTCCCGAAATAAAGATGCCTATCCAATATAATACCGGGGACTGGTTTACCCTCCATCCCGGAATCACATACAGGTAACTATTTCGAAGTGAATTATCATTTTGTCTGTCCAATAATGAGTCGGTTTTGGGCGTGTTACAATGATTACCTTGATAAACAAAATGCAATCCATCTCCGTAAGGAAATATGAACTGTACACAATGGAATGGCCTCTGGACACCGAACTAGAAAATATGATGGTGTGTGCCGCTCCGTATGGTGGCCCTATGGCCATTGTCCGTGATCCCAAAAAACTAGCCAAGATTACGGGTTCCGTGAAGCCAGTCGTGAGGATATTTACTGCATCCGGTATTTTGCTGGGAACTGTTACTGTGAGACTGTCCAGTGTGAGGACGTGTGAATGAGAGATTTAAATTTTTTGTTTACATTTCAGTGGAACAGCGGTTTATTGCTTGCCATGGGATGGTCGGATAACGAAGAATTGATTTGTGTACAGGACGATGGATTCGTGTCAATATACGACATGTTCGGAAACTATCAACGCACTTTCAGTATGGGTCAAGAAGCCAAAGACACGAAAGTGATTGATGTTAGAATATTTAGCAGTCCGGCTGGTACCGGAGTCGCTCTAATGACCACAAATTTTCGCATATTTTTGATAAACAGCATCAAGGAACCAAAGAATCGACAGCTGCCATCAATGCCAAGTTAGTATCTAGAGACCAATGCGAGCTCTGCTCAATTCTGATTCTGATTTCTTTTGTAGAATCAATCATCGATCCAACATGCTGGGAGACAATAACCGAAGAACGGAACACATTTTGCTTAGTTGCAAGAGAGAAGGAACTGCTCAAATTGCGGCAGGGCGACAGTGTGTGTTCGATGAAAAGTGTAACATTTGAGAAGGACTACAACAGCATTGTCGCAATGTCCGTGTCATACAATCACGCGTACATTGCACTCTATACAAACAATGGAATGGTGTGGATGGGCACGTCTGACTTGGAAACGAAACTATGCGAATTCAATACCGGACGAACGGAGAAAATGTTGCAAATTAGTTGGATTTTAGATGCGGAAAATTGTCGTACATCCGATGCCATTGTCATTACGTATCCATCGCTATTGATCGTTATTAGTGTGGCTGGTGATTCAAATTTGTACAGCTACGATCCGGCCATATTTTTGATACCAGAAATGGACGGTGTTCGAGTGCTGACAAATAATTGCCATGAAATGATTCAGAGAGTACCGAAATGTGTGAATAACATTTTCGCAATCAACAGTCAACAGTCGTCCAGCTGGTTATTCGAGGCGCATAAAAAATATTTGGTGAGTCTGTTCGCTATTCATAAACAAATCAGTGTCGGCTATAGCCACTAGCGGCTAGTGATTTTTTCATGAAAAATGTATTCATACGGCATGACTAATCAATTTGAATATTACAACTTGCATAAGATAAGAATTCCACGCGATGAGTCAAGAGACCCAACTCACTTTTCGAATTCGAATTCTGTTGAGACAGCTCATTAATGACTATGGCCATAATATCAAAGGTGAGCAGGTTTTTAAACCGTCAGGTTTTGCTGTACTCCCTCCCCCCTTCGACTGTGACGTAATATGTGAACAACCCCTTGTAGTTTCGTCTTGTAAAGTACCTTGGTTATTTTACATTTACTTTGATCGGAACACCTTGATCGTTTACTTAATAATAGGAGCACACACACACACATTAACAACATTGAAATCATTCAGCCTATGGAATGTGTTGAATAGCCTCCATCGCAACCACAACTCTACGCGGCGTGGAATAATGATCGACATTTCCGTCAAGCTCGTCTTATTCCGCAACAGCAACCCTATGCTGGAACCACAGTATTTTTTTCGTCTCATTCCGTAAAAGAGACCGTACGTGATTCTGCGTCAAATACTGCTAACGTTTACCTCGGAGGTGTCACCTCCATCATTATCCCCGTAGAGACGTGTGTTGCTTGGATGAAGGATTTTCAGAATGTGTGACCTATTCACAGTCAATTTCATTCAAAACAGCTAAAAGACGTAACAGCAAATCTTTTCGCCACATTTTAACAGTCGTTATCCAGAACTATCGTTAAAAATTATCTACTTCGTTTCCTGGTATGAAACGCAAAAACAAACAATGAATCTGATTCGTGCAGAATCTATTTCTATACGTACTGTCTGATCAAACAAACGAGCACTACAGTCGATGTTTGTGTTACTTGTTGCAGTGAACGTTATGTATAACAGACCCGTTTGCTTTATGAATGCGGAAATTTACAGTTTCGAAACGTAAACAAAAACAACTCACACAGAGTACTGCACGTATAACGTAGGTGCATGTGTGTAAAGACAACATTGAAAACAGATGGCTTTTAGAGACATGGATGATATAATTACGGTAGCCTTGATATTGTTTTCGTTTCCCGTTTGCAGGAGAAAAGTCATCAATCGGACGAATATCTCTGTTCAATCAAAAACAATTTGCAATCGGCTGTTAATGAATGTGTCGAAGCTGCTGGCTACGAATACGATTCGACAACGCAAAAGAGCCTCATCCGGGCTGCATACTTTGGTAAAGCTTTCATTCCATCTCACAATCCCGACGAATATATTCGAATCTGTCGAATATTAAGGGTTTTGAATGCAATCCGAGACAGTCAAATTGGCATTCCTTTAACAATAAAACAGTAAGTGAACTGCGGTGGTGTGACAAGAAGATATTGTACCTCCTTCGTTTCCTTTTACCTCGACAGATTTCATCATTTAAAGCCAAATGTGACCTTAAATCGATTAGTATTCCGTAAACATTATGGATTGGCCATTCATATAGCTAAACATTTGAAATTACCTGAGTCTGGGATATTAGAGCATTGGGCATTCCACAAGGTGATTCATGATAAAAGTGAGTGAAAATCGATTGAGCGAATGGGTAGTAGTGACTTAATCACCTCCACATTGTATCGTTCACAGATGATAGAGAAGTGGCCAATAAAATTGCTCTCAAATTCGGCAATCCAGAAGTTGAAGGCATTTCGTTCTGTAACATTGCCAGAAAAGCGGAAGAAGTTGGTAAACGAGAATTAGCAATTATGGTACGACCAAATTGACTTGTCCATTCATCAACGCGATTCTTAAGTTTTAAATCAATCATTCCAGCTGCTCGAACTGGAACCAAAGTCAAGTTTACAAGTTCCTTTGCTACTGAAATTGGGCGAAAGTAAAAAAGCTCTGCTCAGTGCAACACAATCTGGAGACACGGACCTTGTGTACACCGTTCTGTTGCAACTGAAGGAAACGTCGCAGATGGGCGACTTCCAGATGATCATCAGAAAAATTCCACTGGCCCAGAATTTGTACAAAAAATATTGTACGATGCACAGTAAGTCGGCGTTGCAGGAGATATTCATGCAGGAGGATGACTTTTTGGCTCAAGCCGAGTTTGCATTGCGTGAAGGAATTGAGGTGAGTTCATTTGGAAGAAAAATGCCCTAGTCGAATAGCCGAGTAACATTTATTTGAATTACGCTTAGAATTCGAATGTCGCCTCATCGCTACCCATTGTATCCAATGCCTACAAAAAGCAACATAAAGATCTCGAAGCAGAGCTGTGTGACGATGCCCGTAAATTACTGAAACAGCAACAAACTATCAGCGAAAAATACTCGTCGCAAACGACGCAAATCTATGGACTGTCGGTGCATGACACAATAAAGCAACTTCTAAACATCGGCGATATTAAGCTAGCCGACAAAATGAAAAGCGAATATAAAATTCCGGATCGACGGTATTGGTGGCTACGGATTCAAGTCTACGCCGCCCACTTCCAATGGGACGAATTGGAGAAATTTTCCAAATCCAAGAAAAGTCCAATCGGTTACGAGCCATTCGTAGAGGTGTGTTTGAAACACAACAATGTTCACGAGGCTATGAAATATTTGGCTAAATGCAGCAGCCACAAGAAAATCAAATGGTTCATCCGGGCTGGTATGATTGAAGATGCTGCATTGGCGGCATTTGAACAGAAAGATCTGCAGAGTTTGTGGACGGTACAGCTGAAAGCAACGAACT
>JANTFA010159838.1:0-10440 GCA_026413405.1 Phytosciara flavipes
CGTGGCGTGGCTCTAGAAAGACCAAGCTTGTAAAAGAGTTTAGGGACCAGCTGAATCAGCTGGGTCTGGAAAATCAGTTTGGTTAGACCATACTTCATACTATAAGACTCTAATCTAATGCTCGGAACAGCAGGTCGTACATCACCGACTCACCCTTTTGGTAGAATACTCAGGTACAGACTGGAGAGCCGAAGAAAGATCGATGGCGGCGGCTAGCCGGAAAAAGCTTGTAGTCGGCGGCGGATAAATCGGCTAAAGTGTATCGAAAAATCTGTATCACTAGCCGCCGAATAAATCATACTATCCGCCGATCTCAGTTGATAAATTTACGTGGCGTCGGCTGACGGCGCGGCTAATTTTGTGTTTTTGGCGATGTTTGGCGGTGGCGGCTATAGTTGTAGCCATCAGCCGCCGTTTTTTGGCGGCTAAATTTTGGCGGCTCTCCAGTCTGCTCAGGTGGAGATCGGTAAGTGGTATCATTTGAAGAGGAAGGTTGCCGCTTTCGATTACACATGTTGTTACAACAACAGGTCAGCTACAGGTTCAAACCTGAACTCAATTCAAGTCTGAAGCTGAAACTGACCTGTTTGGAGATTTCACGAAAAATACGTTTACTGCTGTTGTAATGTAACATGTGTAATCGAAAGCGGCAACCTTCCTCTTCAAATGATACCACTTACCGATCTCCACCTGAGTATTGTACCAGAAGGGTGAGTTGGTGATGTATGACCTGAATTGGACCTGTTCCGAGCATTACTCTAATCACAAGAAGAATAAATAAAAATATTTCCACTTATACAACAATTCGTTGCAGCAACCACGTCCCGTTCTCAATCTATTTAAATTGTACCAGATCTTCAGGGGCAATTTAAATTTATTCGATTTGTTAGAATGTTTGTTGAAATCGAACAATCGACTGTCAGATCCGTCGTCCAACCAAATGTTTGCCTGTTAGGGGCCATTCACAAATTACGTACTCTCAAAATTAAGAATTTCCTCTTCCCTTCGTTAAGATACGTTTCGAAAAGTTACTAAAGATTGAAGAAAAATGCCATACAGAATTTGCTCTCATCGGAATTGTACCAGGGTTTTCTTGGTGGAAGGCCAGTGCGCTACCACTAAGTCTACTCTTTCCAATAGAACGGATAGAAACGTTGAAAAAAGTATTAAGTGCCGGAACTTTCGAAATGAAACCTCTTAGGTATTTGATGTCATTGTTGATGGCAAAAAAGCACATGACTAGAAAAATTTTTATCAAAAAAAAATTTTACAGAAAAGACTGCGTCACTAAGTGGTTCTCATAAGAATTTGCGTTTATTTTCAATTTGTCAATTTGCAATAATATTCTTGTAAAATTTAAACTTTATTTTGGCAATCGTGCGACGCGACGTTGGCTTTCTTCGTTGGAAACGAGATTATAAAGTCAGGTGAAAAATTTTGATTAACTTCTCAAGACGGTGAGAATCACCAATTTGAAATCTAACGAGCTAAATTGTGTTTTCTCGGATATGGGTGCAGTGAAAATTTTGAATGTTCGCCTACACATACGTTTCGGTGGGTTCATTGTGCTGGATTGTTTTTTTTTATGAAACTTTTTATGGCGTTGATACTTTGCTCCAGTTAATGATATATAAAGGAATTTGATCTTTTTAGATAAAGTGTAAGCAAAAGTTTCAACGACCGTGAATGCATCAGTAGAATACAAAAGAAGTTTGAAGTTCATGCAAGCTCTTTGAATGCATAGGCACAAATGTGATACGTTGTCGTGGCTTAATACGGTCGTATCATTCTGCATGAACGATGGTAGGATGATCTACTGTAGAACTTATGTTTCGTAGGCTAAAGTTTAATGCGACTGAGCTGTTTAGATCATTTATAGAATAGTTCATTCGGATACCCCTTTGAATACCCACTGGTTCCAATTAAATGCACGAAACGCCACCCAACGTTTTCAAAAAACCTTTAAGCTCTGAGATGAGAAAGTTTCGGATACTAAACTAATTCTATCTTATCCTTCGTAGCAAACGTTCGTTCCACTCAATATCTTCGCAGTTTGTGTTGAAGTGTATCCGGGACCGACTTTCGATTTGAAAATGTATGACTCGGCGGAACTGCTCAAAGCGGGCTATAAACATGTTGATGGCGCACCAAAACCTCCGCCAATTTCGAAACCAAATTTTACGTTGACTGAATTGAAAGCTGCTGTACCTGCTCACTGTTTTGAACGTTCGATGGCTACATCGTTCAGCTATTTAGCAAGAAATCTACTCATTTGCATTGTACTGTTTTATGGTGGGTATGTTCTATTGGAAGTGTTGTCGCTGCCGTTGGTGGTGAAGGTGCCACTATATTTGGCTTATTGGTTTGTGCAAGGCAGTTATATGACTGGAATATGGGTGATAGCACACGAGTGTGGTCATCATTCGTTTTCAGAAAATCAAATCGTTAACGACATTGTCGGTGCAATATTGCATTCGGCGCTTTTGGTACCCTATCACAATTGGCAAATTTCGCATCGTCGCCATCACTCACACACTGGAAGTTGTGAAAATGACGAGGTGTTCGTGCCATACACAAGAAGTGATGTGAGACCAACTTGGTCGGAAACGTTGGAGGACAGTCCCATTTACAATTTTTCTAGAATGATTTCGCTATGGGTTGTCGGCTGGGTGCCAGGCTACTTGTTCTTCAACTTGTGGGGTCCGAAGAAATACCGCGATGGCTCAAAGAGTCATTTCAATCCGTATGCCAAACTCTTTTCGCCAAACGAAAGATTGTCGTTCTGGGTGATGTTGAGATAGCCGCTGCCGTTTCGATTCTCGGCTACTTCATCTACTCGTACGGATTTGCATTGGTCTGCAAGTTATACTTGATGCCGTATCTTGCAACCAATATGTATTTGGTTCTAATTACGTACTTACACCACACCGACACGTACATACCACATTTCCGTGAAGGCGAATGGACGTGGCTACGCGGAGTATTGTGCACAGTTGATCGGTCTTTTGGTAAATGGCTTGATGGGGTGCTGCATCATATTACGGATACACACGTCTGCCATCACATCTTCTCGAAGATACCCCACTACCACGCTCAGGAAGCAACGGAAGCGCTGATACCATTACTGGGGGAATACTATTTGAAGGACACAACGTTTGCGTATACCGGTAATTTAGTTGTTGTTATTGTCAGGACATTTCATTTCATTTTATGAAACAAAATTTATTTTCGATTTACTTTGCAGCTGTGTGGCGCATATTCACTCATTGCAAATTCGTTGAAGACGATGGTAAAATTGTATTTTATCAAAAGAGTATCAAGAACCAGTAATCGAATATTATGAGATTGTATTGTAGCTTTGAATAAAGTTTTACATTTTTATTTAATGAAACCAATTCACCTGGGCTAGAGTAGAGAGGAGGGGTGGTCAACATTCATGCTGCATATTATTGCTCATCACTTAGTGATACAATTTGGACAACAATACACTGGGGATTCTTGAAGGTTTCGGAATGTTTGAGATTTTGTCTAAATTGATCTCGTGGTTTGAATAATCCTTGATCAACATCTAGTTCGATCTAGTTACACACGGAGTGCTTTACGGAGAAGTTTTTTGAGTCTGAGTTCAGCTTTATTCTAACGAATACAAAATAAGAAATAAAACCAAGGAACAAAATTAACACGAATATTGAAATGAGCGATGTCGTTGCTTATTTTCACTCATCCAGTTGAGTTAGCTCGTTTGTGGAAGCTGTTATTTTCAAGGCTTATACACTAAGGAGGTTGTGCCATCCGCCATTTTTTCAGGCAAATGGTGTCACACATCTCATACAAAAAAAAAACTCACCACATTTAAGTTTGTATGGCGTGGTGGAATTTCTGCATGAAAAGTGGTGTGACAGCCGATTGCTTGTTTGGCGAGACCTCCTATGTTTACAGCCTTGGTCATTTTGACATGAGCAATTGTATACCTCGCCTTCGGCTCGAATATGCAAACTCTGCACTTGTCAAAATAACAGTTTACAAAGCTTGTGAGTTCTATAATTCAAAGAAGGGATCTACTACAACAGTCTTCCACATTGAGACAAGAGAAACAAATTCATTCAGCACGTTAGGGCTGAACCCTTTTTTACCATTAAAAATTGAGTGGTTACTCATGCGGTGAGTTGATTGGTGGTTTTCGTTCGGTCAATTGTTGTGTCGCTGAATTAGGACCTTATTCTCCTCCTAATGATAATATAGAATTAACCGCGGTAGCAACCCTGTCAGAGGCTAGTTTCACTGATTGTGGTTCTACTTTTAGAGATCCTTTCATTACCGAAAGCTTTTTACTGTGCCAGAGGTAGTAGTTTCCCTCTCGGTACGACCTCTTCATTTCATTTTACAATTTTTCTCTATTTACTTTGCAGCTCTGTGGCGTTCATTTACTCATTGCAAATTCGTCTCGGATGAAGGTGACGTTGTATTTCATCAAAAGAGCATGTGATGCTTCAACTGTAGAATGTTATGACGCTGTATTCTAGTTTTGAATAAAATTATAATGTTCCACTTCATAAGGCTAATTGACGTCTTAAGTCTACATGAAATTCAAAAGGAAACGCAATGCCCTTTCTCAGCCGCAGCATTTAATTCGGACTGTTCGTGATCCTCGGTACATTGAAAATTATTTTCTAATTCATTCGTTCAACCATCACCGATTCACTTAAAACTCAAATTGTTAAGCGCACTTACGGTGCGAGTCAGGGATCGAAATTGCTATCAAAATCAAGGCCATTTTATTCACTACATCATATCATGGCGACGATAAGTCATCATCAGCTGTGGGGTGTGACCCGCGTGCATGTATCGAGGTGACCTCCACAACAGTATACAGCCTTGATCAAAATGCTAAACTCCATCGTTCACGGCAATTATTTGGGTTCGCTCAGTGAGAGAATTTGAATATTCTTAAAATGTTAGAGAAAGAATCAAATCAAAAGGGAGTTAGGGTCGACGAAATATACGTTATCAAGCTTAAAAATTCAACTCGATATTCCAATATTTCCTCTAAATTTCGAAAACTTCGTTTCTTATTGCTAGAAACTTGGTCCCGTCTTTGGGACGGGTCAGGCCCCTTGACTTATGACTTATAATATAAAAAATGAGCTGAGATCCATCATCCAACAATATACTCTTCCAGATCGAGCGATATATAGTCTACTTGTCGCTGTGACCAAAATTCCATAAAATTTGAATTTTCCATTTTTGGTCCTCCCACCACTCCTCCATCCAGACTTCCTGATTATTATCCGATTTTGTCAGATTCTCTACCCCGCATTTTCTGGCGTAAGACCCTTGACTAAAGTCAAGGGAATTTCATCGACATGTAACAAAAATTCCTCAGTGGCTTTCCTCTCGGGAAAATGGCTTAAAATAGCTCATTAGCTGTATACATGGTTGCTTCAAGCATACTCACCACAAAACTAATAGCTTCACACTTCCAAAAAACCCAAAATTCTTGACAAAATGTAGTAGTTTTGGTTCGAATTGCAGCCATTCTAAGTATCATTTTTACTGAAATCCAAGATGACGGCTGGCAACATTTTTGTTGGAGTACTTAGGACGTATTCAATCGATTTATAGAATTGGTATCGCATAGCTATATAATAACGAAACGAGAGGTGGCCCAATGCTGATCAGTAGATTAACACAAGTAGATGATGAGAGGGTTGCACGAACTGGCTCTAAGGCCCGACCCGTTTCAATTTCACCGAGTTTTCCAGTCTTCAAAAATTGATTTCGGGTTGGGCTTGGTACTCGACCTGCTCATTTTTATTATGATGCGAAACTATTTTATTTATTTCATTTCAAACGAATTTCATTCGTACATGTGACGAAATTTACATTTTTTAAATTTTGAAAATTTCGTCGATGATGGAAAACGACAGGTATAATTATAGAGTTGATCGGACTCACTGACCCCTAGGTATAATTATAGAAAAAGTATTTGGCTCTGACTTTTAAAAATCGTCCTAACTGTAGGTAGCCCATGGAGTTGAGTCCGAGCGAGGGGGTGCTCACTCAGATTAACCAAAAATTAAATAGTTGATTAACCGGGATTAACCAACATAACTGACGATAATCCATTAATAATTTACGTTTAGTAACTGACTTACGCTGTTAGACGTTGAAAATCACTTGTTAATCAATGATTGTTCACTTGTTAATCTGTTGTTAATCTTGTTAATCTCAAAGAGTGAGCACCCCCTCGAGTCCGAGTTTTATCGGGTTCGGGTTGGGTATTTTTTTATTTTATCGGGTTTACCCGTTCATCTCAAAATAAAATCTGTGATAAACCAATCACGTTAAACATTATGACTCCACTAACTTTTCGTATTTCTTAACGACTTTGAAATAAGAGCATCTTTATTGTTTCGTTGTTTTGCTATTATCCTATTGATTACTTGACCCTACTACCTACGACGCCCGAGTACCTGCACAACCATACTGTACCTAGTACAAAAAAGTGAGATTTTAAACATCCCGCACGAAGTATACAGCCTCAAAAAGCTCAAAAGAGCCGTAAAGTAGCGGTCTTAGTCTAGTCAAAGGCCCCGAATTCATTTTTTAACCAACATTCTATTCGAACTCCATTTGACTTTCAAAGAAAATGAAAATCCCAAAAATGGAGTGAATTTTACTCGAATTATTCGCAAAAAACAGCTAGGGCTGAGTAGCAACCTCAGTCCAAGGATACTACTTCGTGACCCACTGACCCGTTTGCAATAAATTTTGTTTCTCAGGATTGATATTGCTAATAACCGCACTCTAAAAGGCCTCTAGCTCAGCATGCAGTGATCCGATTTCCAAGATTTTTTTTCCTGATCAACATCTTGAAGCTTGCTGCTATATTTACACTTCCAGCGTAGATATTCTTCCGTAGATTTATTTAAAAAAGATGCCCATCTTCGAACTTGACCTCACAATTTCGACTACCTATCATCGTGGGTTCCAAAATATTTGCATTAGGCCAAACGGTGTAGAGTCTAAGTGAATTTAAATTCCCACTTTTTGGCTTATCACTTTTTATTTAAACAAAATTTCACTTCGAAGATTGTAACAAAAATTTCTTACACTCTAATTCAAGCAGCCGAGGTAGAACACAGAGGTAAAACAATCTCGTCTTATGCGACAATACTGAGCTACGTAAAGGTATATTACAGTTTGATGTCCACGTCGATAGAACAAACTTAAGCACTGGAATCTTTTGTACAATTCTAAATACTAAATGAGCGCCTAACGTTCTGAACTATTTTAATATATTTTACAAAATGAGCGTCTAGACATTCACCGACTGGGGTCAACACAACATTACACGGTCACGTCTTAGATTTATGATATTCATTGGTCTACGTTCCTAGCACAAATTTTTAATTTTTACAAATTCAATTTTAATGATAATTGTGGGGGTAGGGGGTGGTGTTAGCCTATGCTGGTCATTTCACAATTTTATCGCCTAAATCAAAATGATGAACAAAAATACAAAAAATTTGATGATGTGGTCATAGCCCTCAAGAGAGAGAAAATTTTCTTCGAACATTTAATTATTCTTCAGAAGCATTCAAAATGTAATTGGTGTGTGTGTGTGTGTGAAGAGGAGGGAAAGATATTTGTATAGAAAATAAGGAGTTAAAAATAAACAACAGCAAAACAAAACGAAAAACCGAATCGCCGACCAACAACAACAACGTTTCCATTCATCTTTGTGCTCCTTCGCGAATATGCAACACCATTCGAATGTCTGACCGATCCAAAGTGACGCGTTTTCGATGAAAGGTCAGCAAGTACGCATCGCTGAACAGAAATGTTAGGTAATATTCGCATGATTCCTGAATGGCAGCCTGAGAAAATTAGACCGCAACGATCAACAACAAACCGGAACAACGTCACCGGGAAAAACAACGAAATATTTACCAAAGCAGCCGCACTCATGCGAAAGTCGGTTTTGTACAGCTGCATTGTTTCTTTCACCAATCGACTGAACGGCGCTTTTGGAATCAATGCAATGTCGGTGTTTTGTAGTGCGTGTATTTTACGATCCAGTTTGATGTCGTTTTGCCGCCTTTTCTTCAAACGATTGGCTTCCGATTGTGGTACTGATTTGCGGCGCGCCATTTCGATAGATCTAAGTAGAAGGGCATAGCATTCTTAGTGAAAACCAAAAAGCCTAAAAATACATTTCGTATCTCTCGAAGCTTAAGCTGACCGATAAAATATAATCTGATTGGTTCACAAAGAAACATGTCACCTGATGAATGAAACAAAGTTACTTTCATCGTCTAAGCCCGCTACTATTTTCGATAAATTGATCTTAAATCATAAAGATTACCGACCCACTCATTGAATGTCTGGCCCGAAAGTAAATATTTTCTTTGCCAATAGTCTCTGAAGTCATGACGCTGCATGAATGTCCTACATACTGACAGGAACTTCAATTTTATTGACACAGGTGAGATAGAGGCGAGAGGTAATTGGCTAGGGTAATATACATGAGTTACGATGGAAATGCAAGGCTCTTCTTTTCATTGTATAATCCTTCATGTTCATGCTTGAAAGCAGTGCTACGTTTAAGGTCAATCTTTGAGTTCAAGCCGAGGGGTCACGCACTTCTTGGGCCGAAATTCTAAATCGCAATAGATGAGTCTAAATGGGTCCAAGCGGATTGAAATCGTATGGTTCCATGTCAAATAAGGGAAATTTAAGCTGGCGATATCGGTGTGGGGTAAATGTCATTTAGTCCATTTAGTCAGTCCAAAGTGCGTCGCCCCTCGGTCCAAGCAAGTTTTCTTTCTGCTTTGTTTAGGCTGTTCTCAAGCCTGGGTTAAAGTAAACAACCGAAATACATGAACTCGTCACGAATGATATTTTTGCCAGTAATATTGCTGGTGTAGTGCAAGACATACTGAATCATGACCGTCGCGCTAATCTTTGGTCTGTAGAAGATTACAGAAATGCAACACTTCGAAACGCACGAATGTTGAGACACCGTAAAGTATGATAGTGTTTGAGTCAAGTCACACAATTCTGTTTGAATAATTCGGCTTAATATCGATTCGACTAGGAATGGATTGAATGACCGATGACCTTGAAATATGTCCTTACTCAACTGCCTAGATAGCTCGTACTCACACTGAAGGTGGTAAAGTGAATAAATAAAATGAAAACAAAAGATCACGAAAACACAATTCTTTATGAAAGTGGACGAACTCACTTTGCAAGCAAAAGTGATTAGAGTCCACAGCAAGCCACCAAATCAGAACTATTTTACAGAGTCAAAATGTGTAGAGGACAGTGTTCAGTCTTAGTATACCCTGTTGAGAGTACCACTCATGTCTGACATGAGTTGACTGGACACAAGAAGAAAAGGTCTCGGAAACCTTTTGTGTTCTACTCTAAACAATTGATAAATTGTTAACGGGAATTATACTGACTGACATCATTCATTTTAGTTATGCGAACTGAGTTTACTACTCGACGACAAGACATTCTCACAACATAAAAAATCTAATGGAAATTTGCTTACCAATCTGCAGGTTCGTCCAAATAGCGCATTAAACTCGATTCCAAATATGTTGGGTGTATAACGCCAAGTTGTTTACAATTTAGAAAGATAAAGCGGGTCCTCTACAAAGAGAATCTGTTGGTGACAACTGAACTTTAAAGATTCTGTGGTGAATTTTTAAGTCAAAGCTACGAAAGTTGGGTGATCGCGCAAAAAACGATGAACTTTAGTTCGATTCATATTTTGCCTAAATTGACTTGGAACAAGAAAGACGCTAATTTAATGTAGTTGGTACAATTTTCAGCAATGTTATGAAAAGGAATCCGAGACAAAAAGCAATTCGTAATATCACAATCGCATATTCGATTAACAAACTTCCGTAGCACCGACAGATATTTGTTTAAAGTTAGTGTATTTGCTCACTCACCGTTGTTTTCGACGAGGAAATATTCTGAATTTAATAAATTGGTTAAAACAATTCAAAATACAACTGAAAATCAATGACAGCAGACATCGCGCGCCATGACCGAAATAAATATGTGGGGTGCGTACAGCAGGTATAAAAATCACGATGATTTTCGTTAAGTTACAAATCATTATATGACAGAGTGGGGTGAACGCACTCAGAGAACGTTCTTGTGTTTAAAAAATAAAATAAACTGGATTCAGAATTCAGACAATCATACACACTCGCTACATACGATTATTGCCAGCATTTCATAGGTTTGTTCCAAGTGCAATATCAAACTGTCAAACTACCATCCACCAACAACATAACCAAACAATATTGTTGACAAATTGTTCGCAAAAACGTTGAGGTTATCAAGGCTATACACTAAGGAGGTTATGCCATCCGCCATTTTTTCAGATAAACGGTGTCACACCTCTGTCATACAAAA
>JANTFA010159849.1:0-10439 GCA_026413405.1 Phytosciara flavipes
ATTCGAATGCCGTCCAACAAGAACACAACAATTCAATGGCAATATTCTTTGTGCTGTGTGTGATTGCACTAGGTAGGCACTAATAATTGTCGCCCTTCATTTTGTATATTTCATGCGAATTGTTCCATGTCTATCGCAGGAATTCTACTCATTCATTTGATGTTACAAACTGGTTTCCAATATCTGCCGGAATCCATAGTGGTGGTGTTTCTGGGAGCATTGATCGGCTTATTGATCAATTTATTGTCGGACCAAAATATCGCCAATTGGAAACGAGAAGAAGTGTTTTCGCCGACAGCGTTCTTTTTGGTATTGCTACCGCCCATCATATTCGAATCGGGTTACAATTTGCATAAGGGCAACTTTTTCCAAAACATCGGTTCGATTTTGGTCTTTGCGATCATTGGAACAACCATTTCGGCCTTGGTCATTGGCAGTGGCATTTACATTCTTGGACTAGCAGACGTTGCATACAAATTGAATTTCGTTGAATCGTTTGCATTCGGAAGTTTAATTAGTGCGGTGGATCCAGTAGCGACGGTTGCAATATTTCATGCACTGGATGTGGATCCGATTTTGAACATGTTGGTGTTTGGCGAAAGTATTTTGAACGATGCCGTGTCCATTGTACTCACCACAACTATGACCAGTACTCCATCTCTTAAGCATGCTGGCACCGGTGATGCTATCCTATCCGCACTGAGTACATTCTTCACAATGTTTTTCGCTTCGGCCGGTAGATTTTCTTTTTATTATTCCCTCAAGCTAACTCTACCATCTTTGACGTAACGTTTTCTTTTACTGCACCCTCAATCCAGGTATCGGAGTAGTATTTGCATTGATCAGTGCGTTACTATTGAAACATATCGATCTACGAAAGCACCCGTCGTTGGAATTCGGGATCATGTTGGTGTTCACATACGCTCCGTATGTTTTAGCGGAAGGAATTCGGCTGTCTGGGATTATGGCCATCTTATTTTGCGGAATCGTCATGTCACACTACACCCACTTCAATTTGTCAACTGTTACACAGATCACAATGCAGCAAACGATGCGAACGTTCGCCTTCATTTGCGAGACTTGCGTTTTCGCATATCTCGGTCTGGCCATATTTTCGTTTAATCATCGCTGCGAAATTGCTCTGGTCATCTGGTCATTAATTCTATGTCTGATTGGACGAGCTTGTAACATTTTCCCATTGGCATGGATGGTCAACAAATTCCGGGAACACAAAATTACCAACAAGATGCAGTTCATCATGTGGTATGTGTTGAACATGAGAAATTAGCTGAGGCGAGAGAAGAAAATTTCACATTTCTCTCCCCCCAAAAAATTGTTTAGGTTTTCAGGACTCCGTGGCGCCATCTCGTATGCATTGTCGTTGCATTTGGAGTTATCCAGTGAGGAAAGTCGCCGGGTCATGATTACAACCACACTGATTATCGTGCTGTTCACCACATTGGTACTCGGCGGCAGTACAATGCCTCTACTCAAGTATTTGTCACCCAGCAAGAAAGTGAAAAAGCCGAATAAGAAGGTGCGTGGCGGCCGTCGACGTGAAAATTCCGTATCGCTCAGTAAGACCCGTGAATGGGGCCACGCTATCGACTCGGAACATTTGTCGGAGCTCACTGAAGATGAAGTCAGTTTTGTTCAGTCAGGCAGTGTCAGCGGCTTTGCCCGCTTAGATAGGAAATATTTTACGCCATTTTTCACCAGACGATTTACGACGCAGGAGTTGCATGATTGCAAGAGTCAAATGACTGATTTAACCAACAAATGGTATCAGGCCATACGGATATCGCCGGAGGAGCAGACCGACGACGAGGAGGAAAGACCTGCGTCAGAAGCATCGACATCAGTGTCAAGGTCGTCTAGTCAGAAGAATTTGTGTGCCAATACTTAAGTTTTGTTTTTGGTTCGGTTTCGCGTGTATGAGAGGGAAGAGGTGACGTTAGTGAATGGGGAAATTTCGATTTACCGGGAGGGCATTTGCCGCTGTTTATGGTTAATTGTTGTTTTTAAGTTGATTATTACGCACACCTTGGGTTACAATTTTTGTTGTATTTTTAGCGGCATGTGAGTTGCTGTTTGATTAATTCGTGGTATTCGCAGAAGTTCCTTTAAGTTTGTGTTATAGTTTTTTAAGTAAATTGAATTACAAAACCGCAGTGAAAATGTTTATTTTGTTAAGAAATTATATTTATTTTGTGCAAAGCATCAATAAATTTCATAGTGATACGCTCGGTCTTTATTCATCACTGGGCTGGTGATTTTCTTCGAATCATCTTCATCGTGTGCAGAATTTTGCGTTGGTAAAATTACCGAGACTGATTACCAAACAAATTTATCTGGAAACGTTGATGCTGGAAACAAACGAGGCATCGAAAACGTATGTTGATCGAAATTCTCTTTGTTCTCAGCTACTTAACGAAACTATAACAAAGAATTTTGATCGAAATACGTTTTCGATGTCTCGTCTGGGGCGTCCTTGAGCGTTTTGATGACTTTCATTTCACTCGACATGAACTTCAGTCATCGTAATCAAATCTTCATTCATCACAATTTTAGTTAGAATTGTGTGCTCCTGTATTGATCATTAGGAAGAGCATAAGGAGGAGCCGGACGAGTACTGTGCGGCATAAACTAGCTACATCTCAAAACTACTCTCAAAACTCATCGTTGTCCTTGTTAAAATTGTTTACAGCAATATACAAAGTCCCGTACGGAGTCTAATTTGAAAGTTGAACTGTGTCTGTGGATGCCGCTTTACGGTTGTCATTACATTTCAAACAAAGAAACAAATTAATAAAAATCGGTCAAATTTACTCGAGATACCGACAAAAAACTCTACCTTCACTGTACGGCTCGACTTAGGCTGAACCTGAACATCGAGATTCAATTTCGACAAACCGACGGCCATCAACCTAAATTCTCCCGCGGTTAGCATGAGCAAACATCATTGTCCGAAAGTAGTCCCAGACAACCACATCCATCACATTCGGAACACTCCTATCATGGCGATGACGCCAAGATTTTCATCGAGATTTGTGAACAATAATTTATGATTTAAATTGAATTCAAATTTTATTCCATTTTTCAATAATAAAGCTAAAATTCATAGTCCAAACGAAACTAATTTCAAATTGAGCTTCATATCCATGAAGGGGATTCAATTTATCAACTATTTAACCCCATACCAATTGACTGAGTGGACGACATACGGCTAAGTGACGGCACAATTTAAAATTCTTTGAGTGTTTTACACCTAACATATTTCTTGTGGAAATTGTTGAATTTTGCTCGCTCCTTTTCGTCATTAATGAACCTAATTTAGTGTACCTTAAACCTGTCACAGACGGTTCCATCGGATCTATTACTTCCTTTGATCAGAACATTTTCAAAATATTGATTTCACTGGAACTCTGTGGGCTTCCATTTTCTGTCTGTGCCACAAAGCCACAATAAATTACAAAACATTTTCTATTGACTCAGTATATTTTAGTACGTTTGCGCAATTGCTTGAGTTGTCACTTCGTATGCTTCGTATGTCGATAACAGAATGAATTGCCGACGTTGACATTTTTGACCGAAATCAAATAATTTTTTGCATAGACTTTTGAATAATTAAAATCTTGGAATGATCTAGTCGAACGAGCTTACCGTGTCAGTAGCTGAAGCTTATTCGGATGTGCTGTAATCATGACTACCGCAACAGACACCTAAATAGTGTGCGTACTTTGTCTTTTGACCTGCAGGAATAATCATTTTGCGATGTAATGAACTGTTGACGAAGCACGTTCAGATTGAAGACCTCGTCCTTGAGGATGTGATGATATGTCAACACCTGTCTGTGACAAAATAAATCTTCAACAAAAAATTTGAATGGAAAAGTTTTTTTTTATTGATCTAATTCACTGGCCAATAACACAATGTTAACGTTTCCGCTCTAAATATATAGTCTGGCTGTGCGCCAATGTAAAACCAAAAAAACAACTTAAATTCGATGGCAGTCCCAATTGTTCGATTTTTATTTGATTTTTCTACATCATTTTCTTCTTACAAACCTAAGGCGGACCGGACACGCAGGTTAACGGAAAAGTCTAATTAGAGGAAAGGTGTAACCGCTTACAACTGAAAATATCACGTTTTCGAACTTATAAAAGAAGATAAGATTTGGCTACAGTTCGTCATTTAAATGGTCCAGTGGTGTTTCTACGGGTTCGGGCAGTTGAGCAACATCTGGAATTATAGACCGAAATTAGAATTGTGATTCCGTTGACAAGTTTGCAGTAATGTTGCTGGATGCATTCAATGGTCGTCGTTCTTACAATGACAAAAATTTGAATCGGTTAAATGTGAGCTCCTAACGCATGTATGATTAACGAAAAGAAAGATAAAAAAACAGCACAAAAATCACAATTTCCAGAGCCCTATCGGGAGGACAAAACAAAACGACTCGATATAATCGTCGAGACAATTTTTTTTCTGTTCAAACGTAAATCGCAGCCCCGCTTTAAAACTGAGCCCCTTTGAACAGATCTTCAATCGGTCGCGGTCCATTGTTGGCCGTCGGCGACGGATTCATATGAAGCCAGTATTCAGACACCGATATGTAGAGGGCTACGGCCAAACCAACAGCTGAAGCGGCCCATGTTGAACTTTGAAAAATGACACAGGTGGCAATGCATAATCCGAGATAGGTAAGATATCGTGTGAATGTTACGTAGTTCTCACGGCGTTCGTTCGTCATGTCTGTTGATATAAAAATGTGGAATGTGGAAGTTCGTTTATGAAAGTGTACGGAACGGACCGGAATGAACACTAAAAGCTATTTGAACATAAGAAAAAGCGGGGAAACGATTGGAAGTCGATGAGGACGTTTAGGAATAGGCTGCGAAAATAGGCCAAACCAAAAACATTCAAATATTTTTACGACATTCAAGCAACCTGTCAAACGCAGTTTTTCATAGAACAAAAGAAAAATGACGCCTGAACGTTTTACCGAATGTACACACCTTTGCACAGTCCGTCTCGCAACTCGAATCCGTCAGCACATGTGTCACACAGGTCAGGACCATCGCCACTACAACCGAGGCACGATTTATCACATTCTAGAACCAAATATTTCGAATTATTCGTTACGAGTCAACTCAGTCAATCTGATTTTTCCGCATACCCAAGCACTGATACGATCCCTCATTGTTCACACAAAATTGATTCTTTGTACAAGTGTTCTGAGTCGTGGCACACTCATCATTGTCAATACAGCCGCCCAGTTCCGGTTGCATTGACCAACCACGCTTGCACACACGACAACCTTTCGGACCGGCCGTATTACATCCACCAACGTCGCAAGCATGATGACAGTGGGTACACAGCAATTTGGTTTCGTCACGGAACGATTCATAGTATTCCAATTCGCATTCGTTACACGATTCTCCCTTATAGCCTTTGTCGCATGAGCAGTTTCCGTTACCTTTCCTGTAAACGTTCAAAAGTGTGTGAAATAAACTGTGAGACCAGGAAAGTTCGTCCACTTACCTGGTACCATTCCCTTTACACTTGCCATTGCCGTGACAGTCCGAACAATCATCACAATTTGGACCGAATTTGTTTGGCGGACAGCACACTTGCAATTGATCGATGCATAACCATGAGAAGATATCTAAATTTCGATGGAGGCGATCGTTTATTTCTTAATCAATCGAGATCAGAATTTATTCGCATAATTACCGGCTGTATCGCCCTGCTCCTTGAACCACCATTCCTCCAGCAAATGCTCATTTGTTTCGGCTAACGCATGGCATTGATCTTGGCCGACGATTATGTCATTGCATAAGTCTTCTTGTATATCGACTAGCCTCACTTCACTGCGCTTGTAGCTACCGAGTCTCTGTTCTTCCCAAGCTGCATCGCCTCCTTCATGCTTTCCGCGCTCAGTCTTCGCCATTCCCTGTTTGAATCGAGCAATATTGGTTACACAAAAAATACATTCATTTGGCAGGTCTTACCTTTTTGAATGACTCCACTAATTTTGTGCACGATTGACATGGTGGAAGTTTGGTAGACTTTTTTTCATTTGCAGTTGGAAGACCCATCGGAGGTCGGTCGGCTGTACACACAGTTAGTAAACTGACCAGCAGTATTATGATACAATGTGATGGATTCATAATTGACAGAAATGTTTCGCTAAAGTAACGTTTACAGCAACTTGATCGTAGAACGGAAAATAAAGGTCGTGATAAACAATATCAAAATCGTCTGAGTTTTTGAATTAGTAAAATGGTGAAAAAGTTGCACTCACTTTCTGGCGAAATGAATGAATCGGAAAACAGAATACAAATGCTGTTTTTCACTGAACCAATTCCGTAATTCTGGATTTAACACTGCTCTCCGTTCCAGCAAGACCGCCGATTGATATCTTGTTATATTTTGACATGAACACAACATTGCAATGTGTCAAATTGACGTGGACCAATCAGTACCAATGCGTTTCAATACGTCAAGGCACGTGTTTCGACAAATTTGTATCAGATGGAGCTACTAGAGTGTATAATTTGGTAGATTTATTTAAAAATAAGACGATTGGCGTCAACTATACTCTCACTATACTGAAATAAATTGTCATTGTCAAATTGTCAAAAAATCTATTTTTCACTGAAAGCTAGCACATTTGCGGAGAAAATAATGGTCTTACATTTTTTAAAAAGGTTTTCTTTAAAAAGATATCAACGAAAACAAAATACGAAACGCCACGATGTAGGCTACATTTTGAGCTCAGTGGTGATTGCTCTTAATGACTTTATCGAAATACATAAATTCTATGATGATGACCGTCACTTAAGACATTTTTTCCTTTTCATTTTAGCTTATAAAAAATCAGAACAAAAACTTCTCCAGTTTGACTTTTGTCAATTCGAAGGAGGTGAGTAGTGAAAGTACGTGTCTAAAAACAAGTAATTCACAAAACAGGTTGGTTTTGAAAATTCCGTACATGTATGTGAATTCGATTGAGTTAAAAGCACATGATTAAAATGAGTATTTCCGTGCTTTCGTATTCAAAATGATGCCAAGCTCGCTACTGAGATGCATAAAGAGATATTGTTGTATCATGACGCTATGCTAGTAAAGCGCCGTGACGCAAGTCCACTCTACAAAAAACTAAAAAAAAATGTATGGACATATACTGCAACTTTTTGACTTAATCCCCTTTGCCCGGATTACCCCGAATATTTTTAACGTAATCTAGTTTTCCCTACGAGTTCAACGCAGTATCGTACGTCAATATTAAGATTCTGCCATTTTTGTGTCAATTTTTGTAAGGTGAACAATAAGTTTTGAAGTTAAATTTTTGCTAATCGAAACTATAAGCGTCAGCCTTCCTGATATCACTTCTTTTGTAAGTAAAGGACTTGCATCACTTTATCCTCTTTCAATAGTCTTTTGTCTGATAGCTTTTACTCAACAAGACCTATCTTTCTATCAATAAAAATCTGCTCCAATCAAACCATCTTGAAATGATTAATTGGGACCGCAAATTTCTTTTAAATATAGGTGTCAACAAAGCGTCCGCCGTCAGCCTCTACCTAATCCGATAAAATGTCGTATTTGCATTATACAAATAAACTTCACTATCGGCAATAAAAAATCTATTTAAATTTTGAATATTAAAATCTGTCGTTGTTAAAAGAAAGCCTTTTAAAGTCAGACTCCGTGAATAATTATAGACGATATTGATATATCGAAATTATAGAGACATAAATTATACAGAAGAACTTACATGGTGTGTATATTTGGTGTGTAATCATACATAATATTTACATGCTTCAGTTTTGACCTTATTCAGTGTTACTTAAGAAGGTAGTATAGGTAATGTTTGTTTTGACTAGTGGGATCTTCCAACTAGTCCAAACAAAACACTTGGAAACAGATAGGTTATTTTTTGTACAGTTCGTTCTGTACACATTTTGTCCGCTTTGCACACAAAAAAATGGAACAAAATTTCGAACATAAAAAACCAGATTTCGAACAAAAAACATAAGAGGGACCCGTACGAGTAATGCACGACATATAGCTGGTTGTCCATAAAAGACATGCATCTCAAAACGGCTCTATAACACTGCATCTTTCGATCATTCTATTTAAGCTCATCTCCTGTTGAAATTGCTCACAGCAATCTCGACAGCCCCGTACGAAGTCTAATTGGAAAAATAAAATACGAAGGAAATTCATCAAAATCAAGTTGAACTTACTTGAGATATGTCTAAAAAAGACAAAACCATTTTCTTGAGTCACCTAAAACAGTATCACCAGTGGTGATTCACCACTTTACGGTCGCCATTTCCATTCAAACATAAGACAAATTATGAATCTCGGAAGACTCGAGATATCGACAAAAAAAACTCACAAAAAATCCATCACTTACATCTTTCATCACGCACTGTATGCAACACATACCAATGAATGAGAAGAAAGCGGTTCAGACCGGTCGCAATTTCCGTGTTTTTGTAATTTGAGTTTGAGCTTTAGCTTTTCAGTATTGTTCTTCAACCTTTGAGCCATTTGGGCCAATGAAGAGATAGTCTGTGTCTAGAATCTATTTAAGATTATGTTTGTCCTTCAAAACTCTACTGTACAGCCGAGTGGCTCGAGTCCAAGATCCGATATGCATGCACTTTCGCATCAGGTAGCAGACAAGAAAGTAGTGTATTGGGTCCTGCTGAGTAACTCTGAATCAATTTGTAGACTCGTAAACCCACTGTTGCAGTTTTAAGAATATAAAAAATAAGAAAAAGCCAGTATGCAACACTTTTTGGGCCAGAACAAAAAATTTTCTTTTGACCCTAAAAACAATTTTCCGTTGAGAAATTCCACGCTCACGAGCTTCTCAAAAAAAGTTGTTCAGCCCCACCGTGAATTGTTACAAATTGCATATTAAGCCTAATAGCCCATCGTACTTCGCACAGGGCTAAGAAATTAAACCGGTAATTTACTATTGTGTGTCTCACAAGAGTTATATATCAATAATTTATCAGTTATTTGGGCATAAATAATAAGACGTTCAGTTCAGCAATAATAATGAGTTTAACTTAGGTGAGAGAAGAGACGAAGTAAAAAAAAGCCAACAAAGATTTAAACTATTATGTATTATGCCAACGTTCGATGAAAGTAATGTCGTGGTTCGTGGTCCACAGACAATGTGCCTAATAATGTTATTCAAAAAGCATTCAAGGTTTACAATGTTACTGAAAAGAAGTAAATGAATAAATAAATTAATTAATTAAGAAGACAATATAACAAAACTAACTTTGATGCAACGAACGAACGAACGAAGATGTTATTAAGGTCGATATTTAATTATAAACAAAAAATATATCTGTCAACCTCATCAACTTTCACTTTTATTAGATAATATCCCATCAGCGTAACGGGTGTTTTTATTCGCGACTATTAACTCTTTTTATCCACGAATAAATTGTGAGGATCCAATATCGTAACTTTGAGACGAAGAGAAAATGAAATTTTAGAAACGGCAAATGTATCGCGATATGAACTAGTACTTCGATTTTTTGAAATATCGAAAAGTGTTCCATACCAAATCATCTACTTCATCTGTTTATGCAGACGTTTTCTTATAAGTGTGAACAGTATACACATCCAGAGCCGCTGTTTTCGATAAAATATGACTACCGGTTAATAAAAGGTTGTTGAATGGTTATCATATTTGAGATTTCATTCTGTCTTTCGAATTTTAATCTATGCAATTCGAATCACAAGAATTACAAAAAATCAAGCCGCTTTTAGCTCGGTGCTCGGCTTGGTCAGAAAGTGACAGCGGCGGCTGCTTTTCGACGTCTATAATCACTGTATTCTTTTTAAAGCTTCGAAGGGATCAACCGTGACCTAGTTTGACATGAAAGTTCAAGTCAGTTCTGACGTCACTATTTCCATAGTTCGCCTACCTTTTTCAAACTTCCCATAGTTTGCACATATCGACTACAAATAGTAGCCTACTAGAGTCTCCTCAAACTCCTCGATAGTTTTAAAGTCAACAGAGCCGACATTTCTGACTAGATTACTTTTAACTGATTGTTTTCATATGCTATCAACATCAACAACTCAAGGGACAAGCTAGCGTCATACATACTACATACCAAAACATAAGGGGGACCCGTACGAGTAGAGCACGGCATGTGGATCGGATCGACCGATTTTGCTTATCTTCGAAATTAGCCTGGCTTTCTCGATAACAAACCGAGGAAGAAATTCCCATCAAGATTGCTTCGGTTTTACTCAAGGTATCGTGATGACAGACCGAAAGACTGACAGACATTTTTTTAAATGCTGATTTGGCATCTATAGGGATGACCCCAGAAGGTTTGCCCTTACTCCGGGGTTCGAAATCGACGTGTTACAAACGTAAGAGTAAAGGCATG
>JANTFA010159860.1:0-20188 GCA_026413405.1 Phytosciara flavipes
CACGCATCCATGTATGCAATTTGGAGGCTTTTTTGACGTTCCAAATTTGAGTGTTCATGCTAGTAAGCAGGGCTATGATTCAAGCCATGGTATGAGCATCGGCACAGTTAAAGTAGGCTATCATTTTACAAAAATGTCGCCCAAATTGCTACACTTTGAACGACATGTTTCAATATCAAAAATACGAAAAAAGCTTATTTCTATTACGTAAATCTAAGTGATGTTGTTTTGCACTCTATAATGTGAGATGATATCTCAGAGATGTCAAAACAAGCCACAAGCGAGGCAGAACAGAACATTTTAATTTCCCAACTTCATGTTGAGCGAATGTGTCCACTTTGACACACCACTTTAGTTTTCTACGATGCAAAATGACTGAGATGTACTGCAGACCCTACCCTCAATAGAAAAACTGCGCTCAGTTAAAAAGCCGCAAATATTTCCCACCGCAACAATAAAAATTTTACAATGCATGTACATCATCTACTTGCAGATGACGAATCCCTCTTCTAAAAATGAAAATGCACAACGTTCGAAAGTTTAGAAATTTTATGTGTCAAATGCAAACCATCAACGAAATTTGGTTCGTTCTAGTCATCCTCATGCTTTTACGAACCGTAGATAGGGTGAGTTTCGCTTTAGCTGTATCGCTGTATGATGTTTTGGAACTTGTTTTTGTGTACCATGACAGTGCTGTTTTGTAACACAATATTCAGCAAATTTAGTGCAACGGCTGCTGATTATAGCTTGCTCTACTTAGAATACTGTAGATCGCAGTTAACAGAATTAGGGGTTGTCTTAGGCTCGATACAACAGAGGAATTATGTTAATCCTCAACAAGAGTTTGAGGCCACAAGCAGGTCCGAAATGTAACTTTAACGTCGAACTTAAGCAGTCCCGACCCGATCCGAGGCTTTTCTCTTTTTTTCAAACGCATTCTTCTTTTGTCTTCCTTTGACATTCTTCTTTGCTCAGAGCTCGCTTGGTCCGGCTCTCGAGCCGGATCAACTCGAAAAGGTTTGTTAGCAATAAATGTTGTTACTTTCGAAGCTCGCCCGGCCCGAGACGGATAAAAATTCGGATATTTTCAAAACCAAATAAAGTGACAATTCAAGTGAGAAAATTTCTATTTTCTGACCTTAGTTGTCATCAGACGAAACACCATTTTTGAACGCATTTGAGTTGTGGACGGTATTGTGATACGACCGGTAATGATGTATGGCTCGGAGTCATGGTGCATGGGAAGAACAGAAGGAAGAAGACCAAAGGCCAGGTGGTGCGATGCAGCCCTCTCAGATTCAAGAACGATCGGAGTACGTCGTTGGGAATCGCTAGCCGCGGATAGGTCCGGTTGGAGAAGCATGTTGGAGAAAGCCAAGACCCTTGATGAGATGTAGAGCCGAACAAGTAAGTAAGTAAGAGTTGTGGACGGTAGATTTTAGGCATATTCGCTTGTCGCCCTCACTGTGTTCAGCCATGGGTTCATGAAATTGCCCTAAATCCACAGTTCAGTAAATAACTATTGCAAAATGACTATGATCTCTCTCTCTCTCTCTCTACACCACTGACCACTTCGAGCATAATATATACTGCCAGCCCTATAATGCCAATAGTTGCTTTGAGATTGTCGTGTACCTACGTACAATACAAAACTAATCCAGCAACATAATTTATTACTATTTACCTGACTGTTGTCGCATTCGAACCGCTCTGTGATAGTATGTAAGCCATCTGTATCCATTTGATAAATGTAATTAAACTTTTGGGTAATTGCTTCCAAACCATATATGCCCGTCACCATTCCCCACTCACAACAACATTTCACAGCAAACAAAATGTGTGTGTGTGTTCGTGTGATATTGTGTTGCTATCCGTATTGTATCAAATCGTTTAAAATTTTAATTTGCAAATTTTTTATCTCTCTTTCTTCCGTCCGGAACAATTCAGATAATAAATTTCATTTTACACTAAATGGAAAACAGGTTGTTCAATGATTTTCACCAAATAGATTTTGACAAAAAGAAAAACGTGTCAAAAAGAAGAAGCGAGAGTTTAGATCTATTGGGTTCTATTTTAGTGGAAGATGTTACACAACTTTCTACATTATTTGTCACTTCGCAACGAAACGCAAACAAATATGATAATTCTCGCTACACGAGAACACAGTCCCGAACACACACTTTTCCCATCGTCTGTGGAATTGCACCAAAGTGCCAATAGAGTCCCCGATATCAGTCTCATTCGACAGATTTCGATACCGGCACTGTATGTTGAAACACTAAAATCAAAGGAAGAACACCATACAACTTTGGTGTGAAAATGAGCTGAAAATGGTCACTTCTTCTACTGGCCAATAGTCGCCGTAATTAGGTTCGTTCGAACGATATACTGATTAGCACTACACGTAGCAAACAAAAAAATCAAAGAAAAAAACGCTGCTCCACCATACACAAAATGTTTAACTCCTCAGATGCCTGTGTAGTCTCAGTGTAGTCGGAACATCATAAACACGAAACGAACTAATTAGACAAATGCTATTGTCCGACATTTTTCTGACAAAAATAATAAATTTTCAGCCCAGAGAGCAACAAAGACAAATAAAAAAGAAACACATTTTCAGCTGTGCTATCCGCTTGATTTATTTTTCACTCGAATACATAAACGAACAAACGCAGCACTTATAAATCCGTAGTGTATCAGATTTGCGAAAATCGTCTTTTGGAAAACTCATAATTTCATCATCGTGATTTATGTTCCGTTGACAAAATTCAATTCGTTTAACAATTATTTATTGCACACCGTACGTTGAACGCTGAACGACATTTCGATATATATACGGAAAAACAAAACACAAAATTTAATTAAATGGAAACGCGCGTTTTTGCGTTAACGAGGCGACATTCAATCTACTAAATAATATTACAAAAACAATTACGATCTCGATTAAATTACGCTTTGGAAATTATAAATTTAAATTGAGTAAACACAAAATTTTTAACTCCTCAGATCACATTTGCTTTTTTTTTGTTTGTTCATTTCGGTTAAAAAGAAAAAGTTCTTTACTTTCGTAATGCCGTGATCGTGCGTAAACCACAAACTGATCGAGTGTATAAATTTTCAAAAAGATTTTTGTTTGTACTGACTTTGCTATCGAGCATTTTTAATGTGTCGGTGAAAAAAATTTTTTTTTTAAATTACACGGATCTGTCTGGTCGAGATTTTATTTGTGTCTTTTTTTTATTGTTTTGGTTGGTGCACATAATCGCCGCTAATAATTTAATCTAAAAGCATTCTAGTTGCCGGAGAAGACATTTTTTGACCCGTACGTAGTGCGACGGTCTAATGGTTTCACTTTTTATTCTGTTACTCGTCGAATTTGAATTTCTGAATAAGATCAAACACTCTGTGGTCACCCCTAGGTGCCAAATCAGCAATTAGGAGGACCCCTACGACATAAACTAGCTAGTTTTTTATAGGTCTCGAAACAGGTTGATCTGAATCTGAAAAATGGAAATCTGATCTGATCTGAACCGGAATTTTTACTTCGATCTTATCTGATCTCAACTGATCTGTTTGGAACTTCGACAAATATTTGTTAAACTCACCAGATCAACCAGTTAGATCAGGTCAATTCAGCTCAGATCTAAAAAGATCAACCGAAAATCTGGTCAAATCCAGAAATGTATCAGATTGATCCGATCTGTTACGAGTCCTCAATAGGCATACAAATCAAAACTACTCTGTAACGCTGCATTCTTCGATCATTCCATTTAAATTCATCCCTTGTTAAAATTACGTACAGCAAATTCGAAAGTCCCGTACAAAGTCTAGTTCGAGAATTTACCTCTGAATCCACCAAAATCAGGTGAAATTTACGTGAAATGCAGGCAAAAACGCTAAAACATCCAAAATGGAAAAAAAAATCATGAAGTTGATATGAAGTTCACTCGACATATTGACAAAAGCTTCACTCTATGGGTTCCTGTATTGGTGTGGTCAATACTATTCATTTGCATCAACTATAACTTTGTACGAGGCACACTGCCGGTAGTAGTAATTTATTCAAAAATATCATTTTCTTTTACAAAAAGTTCACAAACATTTTCAGTCTGCTTGATCAGTGATCAAATTTTCATTTTTTTTTTCATTTCTTCTTTTGATAATGTCACTTAAAATTGCATGACGGAAAGTACGACCTTTGATCTTCAGGCAGCTCAAACCATGTATATACCAAACTTATTCACGAAAGCTCCGCAGATGCACCGATGCGGGAAACAAATTTAACACCCCAATCTTAGGGCCATTGCAATCCGGAAAGAGTTAATTCGACCATGATATATCTAGATCGAGAGAAACAAGTGGCTTGCTAGAGTCTACTCTCACGATGAAATCAATATGGTGGGAAAATTTCGATTCGATTACCACCCCTAAAGTGAGTAAAAGGGGAAGACCAAAGCACAGTTGGCCGGCCAAACTCAACAGAATTCAATGTTAATACTTGACTCGTATGATGTTGTAATAGTCCGTTGCCAAATCGCAACGTATAAAAAACTCGAAATAATTCTCTTTCAACCAAAGCGATTTGAAGAGAAGGAGGATATTGCGAATGCAAGACCCGTAACACGATTATTGAAATCTTTTTCACCCTGAAAGACAAAGTGACTAGAAAAGCCTTTAGAGTGAGCCTAAGTCGAGCTACTCGGCCGTACAGTGAAGGTAAAGTTTTGAGTAAATTTCATCCGTTTCCATGATTAGACGAACGATCATAAAGCGGCGACCTAACAAATTGGCCATTCGATCTGTTTTGCTTTCATTTCGAGTAAATTTCACTTCACTTTTTCAATTTTCCAATTAGACTTCGTGCGGGACTTTCAAAATTGCTGTAAGCTATCTTAACAAACAAGAGTTTGAATGGAATGATTTAAAGATGCAGTGTGTTTGGGTGTATGCCTTTTACGAACTAACTAGTCTATGTCACGCACTACTCGTACGGATCCCCCTAATGTTTCTTTTTTTATGAACTAACTTTATGTGCTTTGACACATCAAAATGATAATAATAATAAATGTGGTCTAATCGGTGTACCGTCACATCATTACTCCCACATAGAAAATCAAGTCTACAAACACTGTTGTGACACTTCAGGAAAAGAATTACCGTTGATCCTGTGATACTGTTAAATGTAACACTTAAATATAGTAATGACAAATTTTCAGGAGGTGCAGCGAGTAAATCAATTTGTTAAGGAAAAGTTTCCATAAACACCCCCACCTTTTTATAGTGCTTTAGAATTTCATTACCATAACACGAAATGTGAAATAGCTATTTCAGACACAAGCTTACGACAATGACTTTTGGAAAGTATGGATTGTACGTACATTTCACATATATGCACAATAACGATGAGTTACGTTGCGAAATTTAAGGCTCAAGATTCAAAGAAGAATCATAGGATCAGGCAGTAGATTGGTTATTGATCTATAGCCTCAAACTGCAAGACCAAAACAATGAATTTCTTTTCACTTTTATTGGGAACCAACGACTAAAACACCAAAACAAACCAACTTCTTTTCTATTTATTGATTGATTGAGTGAGTCAACAGCCAAACAACTGAGGAGGGTCAGATCACGCTGGCCTGTGACCGCCGTCTAAACCCGAGGTCGAAACAGCTCTGTCGTCTTTACCAAAGTCGCTAAATGTGAACCATAAGTGAGTAGGTGAGGGCAGGAGCTTTGTTTGTTAAAAATTTTGTTTTGTAGGTATTTCAGCTGGGGGTATTTCCAGTGATGCCAACCGTCCTGCAAAGGAAGCAACGATTGATCTACACAGGACTCCCAGTTAAAACATACACACACACATACAGAGAAAGAGCAGACGACCTTAACTCATTTGAGATAATGATTAAAATTATTTCCATACATTTCGTTCGGACCTCTTATTTTGATCCTTTGTTCCTATCACGATCATCACACATAAATCATGGTAGCCAACCTGTCGCTGCTAGAAACCTTTCCAAAATGTCAGGCCCACAGCAAGAGCCTCCGAAGGAACCATCTGACTGCACAGCATCCTGAGTATCCGATAGCCCTAACTTAGGAGCTGATTCTGCCCGCAATGTCCTGTAATCGAAAATCTTACATAGCATCATTGCAATTCTTAGGTGAGAAGTTTTGACCTTGGCTGATCCCTGCTTCATCATGTCATCATATCCCTGCTTTAATTTCTAAATTAACCAGAGAGAAGAAAAATGTATTTTTGAAACATTAGCCATCTACCGGAATTTTTTCGCCTGCTCCTCTCTCGTAAGTTCCCACCTAAACTTCATGTGAGAGAAAAAAAAATTCGATCGCTTGTCCCCACAGACAAGTCAACTGAATAAATAAACTGAACAACAACGAATGCAAGACGTGTTACAACGCTTCCGTCACAGGTAAGTAAATTTTCCCATCAAAAGCTCAAAAGATTTATTGAGTTATCGTAGCTATCATAAGTTTCCTAAAGTTCAAAGGTGGGCTACCGTAAACACTGTATCCATGTTAAACGAGCGCTATATTGTTCCCTTCAGAGTAATAACAATAATGGATGAAGTTTTAATTAATAAAATCCTTTGGAATCAAGTTTGCGTTCTCATTTCACGAACAATCTGCGCACAACTATGAAACTATGCAACGAACGTTAAGTTTTCATTTTAATTTCTTTAGTTAGACATATATTTAACCAAGGATATGCTGCGAAGTTTTCGCCGAGTGTTTGCAATTCATAAAGTCAAATAAAAAAAATTTCTGATGAAACTGAAATCGAGTGGTTTCTTGATACACCAAGCAGATGGTCTGTCGTACGGAAATGATGTGATAAATTGTTAATGTAGAAGGAACACTGATTCGACATGTCTCAATGTACAGCAACATTTCAGCTCCTTCATTCTCTTTTCCCAAGACTTTCAGAAAGCTCAAAAACGAAACTCGTTGAACTGAACCTTAATAATCTGATTTCCGCTTATCAAATGAAACTTCATTTTGAAGTCTGCTCTAACTGTTAACTAGCTTCACGAATCCCTGCAGTGTCCATTTAAAACGGTAAAGAAAATCCATTTTCAAATAAAATTAAATTCAATCTCTAAAGTACACGCAGCATAGCCTTGAGCATAGCAGAACTATTGGTTTTGCATATTGATGCATATGTGTCGTCGTAAAAAAAAGCTGTGACAAATTTATTGGGATGAAAGTGGTTCGAAATATGTCAATCGTTCGGAATCCTGTGTGAAATTACTACATCGAAAAACAACGGCACGAAAAAACAAGAATAGACAGGCCAGCCTGGTCAGGTCTTTTTTTTTCATATTTCGCATATTCGCAACTGATGAATTTTACTCAACGCGCGTGTTTCTTAGGGAGATAAATCGGAAGTTACTTCACTCTGCAAATTTTGTTTTGTTTTTTGGTTGCTTTCTACAGGATAATTAGAGTATCCATTCAGGGGATTATTTCCCTCTCTTTCGGCTCGAGATAAAAACTTTCCCTTCGTAAGTAACCAAATTGAGCATCTCGTGACAAAATTACGTATCTACATAGGGTTCATATGTGGATACGTCACTCTGTCATGCTCGATTATGCCATAGATCTGGTCAAATATTTAAGTTGTAAAGACCAGCAAGCAGGCAGAATAATAGCATCTCAGTCGGTGTGTATCACTCGAATAGAAAACATCTGTGCTGACAATTGTTGGTCGTCAACTATCATTATGGTCGTCATTCGTCAACTATCATTGTGGTAGTCAACTACCAACTACCAAATTTTTGCATTACACTGTCGGCTATGAGCAACCTGCCATCAGATAATTATAATTTGCCATCGATTTTTTACTGGCTGCGCCAATGTGAGCAGTCTTTTTGTCGCTTTTTTTGAATAAAAAAGTGAAGCCACTTGTGTGTTTGCTTGGAATGTCAATTCAGCTGACAGCTGTCAGCTACCAACTACCAAATATTCATAGTTATAAATATAGGTAAACAGTTCGAATAATTCCATCAGTCGGTGTGTAGCTCTCGAGCAGTAAACATGTCTGCGACTTTCTATCTACTTTGAATTGTACCTGATATTCAACTATCCAAATTCAACATTCTAATTTTAATATGTCAACTATCAGCTTTCCTTTATCAGATAACAAATATTTAATATTTGTCTGGTGTTGATATGCCGATAGAGGCTTCGCAATTTTGAATGTTGTCAATTATATTACCTATAATCGATTCGATTCGTGACACAGACAAGATGGTCGTACGAACAGACAGATGAAGTGGTCACAATATGGTATTTTTTGTAGAATAAAAGACCTAAAAACCTGAAAAATTCAAATGACGTGTGTCAACGGTTGCCCTATCAACCTGTGTGTGTGTTACGTGTAAAGTCTGTTACTCCAAACCACCTATATGCAGTACACATCAAGCAAAGTGCATATAAATGCTACTGGGTTAAACTTTTCAATGAAATACCCCCCACCCACCGTTCAGAATCAATCTATTGCAACGTACTTCAGGCTAAAGTTTGCATACGAAAATATTTAAGCGAATCATTATAAACATGAAAAGGGAGCAACATTGTACGTCATTGAAACGAAAAACGAGTCTCTAACATTGTTTCTGATGTTAGCAAAATTTAGTCAGTCGAAAACTGTGATGAACGAACAACATTCGACTATTTTTATTTCCACATCAATGTGTGTATTATATACGTTGGTATGCCGTTATGGATGGGAATCATTGAATTAAATGCGCGTGCGCTAAAATAAAGAATCCATCTTCATTATCAACCGTGTAGTGTATTCCTATAGAATCCATCCTCGGACTGTACTTTTATACCGAAAGCTACGGCTTCCATACCATTTCTATGCAGTAATTTATTCGGATATTCTCGAACCGGTCCCAAGATTCATCCATTATTTTGGAAAATAGAAGAGCTGAATTGGTTATAACCAACGTCCGTAGTTGTTTCATACGAAATTCATTCGGCAAAGGAGCTCTCTTTCTCTCTGCTCTTTTTCTCGGCCGAGAGATACACATACAAAGTCCTGTACGAAAATAATTTTCCTCGTTTCAAACCGATTTTAGAGTGTGCTTTTTTTGGGGGGGCTATATGAACAAAACGCATGGATATGTCGCAATGCGCTATGACGTCATAGACGTGTTTTGACTGTTGTGTACGGTCTTATACATAAAATGTGCCTGTTTCGAGAAGCGTTTTCTTAAATGATCATCAAGAAAAACTATTATTGACAGCATTTACTACACCTCGCAGAACTTCGTCTCTATACCTGTGTGTCAGTGTGTGAGTGTGTATGGGCTATACATAACTTTTAATTGAAGTTGCACTGAACGCACACCTCCGTGACAAATTTGTTTGATTAATACGAATTAGATTGCGCTCAGAAGTTTTTAAATAATTTTACCGAAATTAACATATCATTTAAATTTAACGGAAAATGAACGACGAAAGGGAGGTTGCCAATAAAATATTGAGAATTTTTTTGTCATCACATTTGCATTAAAATGAGGCTACCGAATTCTGGTAGAAACGAGTTCTTTACCAATCACATCACCTAACAAAATACTGATCGCAAAATTTTTGTTTGTTTTCGACTGACTCATTAGGTCGATGGATGAACAATTATGCAGATTTTCTCATTTATTTGAAAAAGGTGACATCAATTCAGGAAAATGGAACAAATTGGCATTTACGCAAAATTTAATTTTACAAAAAATTGGCGCCAATTTTTTTATTATTGATTTTTGCAAGGCTATATACTGGTGGAGGTCACCTCGATCGCCATTTTATTAGGTACGCGGGAACACACCACTGCCATACAAAAATATTCACCTAAATCAAGTTTGCATGGAGTTATGAATTTTTTGTATGAGAAGTGGTGTGTAACCCGCGTATCTGTATCGGCGACACCTCCACACAGTACATTGCCTTGGATTTTTGAACATAGAAATGATACGTCATCGAGGTATCACTTCTCTGCTTTTGAACAACCTTTTCAGAGCGACATTTGAATTTGAATTTCAAAGATTCAAACAAGTGATGTTTCAAAAATTATCTGACACTGAATTCAGTTTTGCCATTTTCATTTGCATCTTTCAAGTACAACCATTTCTTTCAGAAGGACAGTGCTAAGCAAACCAGGCAGGAATGGTTCATTTTCAAAAAGTCAAATAAGTGACCTAGAGCGGTTGACTTTATCACACAATGCTTTTCGACTGAGAGCGAATTCGGCGCAAATTATCTTTTCATAGTCAATCAATTTGAATTCAAATCTCGCACTTGTCAATCTTACCACTGAAATAAATTGTCATTTGTAAACATTCGTGTTCACTTGACAAAATGAAAAGCCTACTTAGATATCTACAAACACGTTTGAAACGTCATCCAAATTTAACCTAAACGTCACGTTAACAAAAGAGCGGTGACTGTGTTCAGTGTTGAGAATCTAAAGAAAGCAGCTACTAGAAAAGTTCCCATTCATGTTACCTAAATTTGGTCGTACCCTTATCTCAAAGCACATACGTCTGTCTAAGTTCAGAAATGGCCGATGTCAGATCTTACATAATCAGGTTATGGTTTCGTTAGTTGCTAATATTGCGACTGCCATGTCTGTCTATCTGAATAGTTGTAATTCACAAATAACGCACGCTCTATGGGGGGAGGAGGTATGCTCTGGTGAAAGCGTATACGCTTCATACATTTTTTAAACTTTTTCCATACATTTTGGCGTACGATGGAGGAGGGGATCTGAAATTCGTGATTGTTGACGTACGTAATTTGTGAATGGCTTCATAAGTTATCTAATAAGAATTCTGACATGATGGCCAAAGAGCGAATGCAAATTTGGTGGTCAACACCTGTCCTTTCAATACATCACAAGTAAATGGACATAACCCCTTTTCGGGAGGACTTTGTTGTAAGTTCACTTCCACTTTTCCCGATTTTGCTTGATTCAATGTAGGTGTAGGTGATTGGTCAGGTCCAGGTTAAAACAATTAGAACAACTGTCTTTATTAGAAGAGAGTCAGACCCTAAGATTTGAGATCTCACTCTAAAGTTCTCCAAAGTTTACTAGAATTCAAAGTGAACCACCTTTAAAAAGACTATGTCGAATGTATGATACACTGTCCGATTATGTTATCTGTAATCCCAGATACACAACTGCACGGCGCGGTCTTGAGTGTGCTTACAAATCGAAAAGCTCGACGATTAAATTTCCATTTTTTTCTTTTCTTTTCCATATGAACTTTTTACCAAAACGGCGCTCAAAATCAAATATGTTTCCTCACAGTTGCATATGTAACTTGATAGACAATTAAAAACGAAGGAAAAACTCCAAAAAAATCAATTTAACTGTTTCACCTAACCAAAGCTCTTGCGCCACTGCCATCTAAAGTGTGATAGACAAAATGTCTGTTGAAAAGTTTCTAGTTGCCGGAGCATAACACAAATATCGACTTTCGACTTTCGTGTTTCACTGCTAAGCTTTTCGTACAGTCGATGTCTGTGTTTACGTGACTTTTAAACGAATGCTAAAAAGCTAAGAAAACTTTTTGAACTTAAGCATTTTATATGTTATTGTAAATCCAGCTGTTATGTCTATACGTACCACCATTCATAGTCTATACTAACAGCGAGCGAAAGAAAATGGAAAAATATATAATTCACCCCCCTGAACTGAACATATCTCTTCATTACACATGTTCTTTGTTACCTAGCTAGCTAATTGATTTGTCTGAAGACAATATTGCGTACACAAATATTACATGTAGACAACACGCTACAATAAACCTAAATACACGAAAATAATTTCGGTTGATGTATTGAAAGAACAATTTCATTTTGGAGCGGTGAATCTAATTATGAACAGGTTACATTCATATCCAATTTTATAACGAAGTTAATTCGTCTATCACCCAACGAGACATGTGCTATGGATTGCCATTAGCACAATGAAATTGTTTCAAGGTAAAGAGAGCTTTGTTAAAAGATGTGTTAAAATAGGAAACGGTATGGGTTGTGCGAAAATTGAACTAAAGATTGTGAAAATGTTTCGGGAAGTCTGGTGAATAGCTTTTCACTTTTACGAGATCGCCGTCTGTAAATGGTTGTCTTTAACAAAAACGTGATGAGTCGCACTTTCACCTGTCACAGGCGACAAGCATTTCAACCCTAAGGTACGTCAAGTCTTCACATATAATTTACCACACTTATCTATCGCTGCTCCTCTTCTCTACTCTTCCTTTCACCTCTTCAATCAGTCTTTCACTTCATTTCTTCATAACTTTCTTTTCCACTTCCTTATCCAATCCAATTTTACTTAAATTACTATCTCACAGTCCGTTTCACCTAGTCACACTTGTCCTTTCACAAAGTCTGTTAGTTTCACGTCCGATTTCACTTTCACTTCCTCATATTATTTCCGCCGGAAGTTCGTTCAATTGTTCCAGTCCTTTGTACAGCATCATGTTACCGCGTTTTCGATTTATTATTTTTCGGCAGTGTGAAGTCGTCTCGATTTCTTAGATTCGGGTCATATTTGTCTCTCGTACTTTGCGGTTTGTTCGATCAGATATTGTGATGCTATACCATTCTGGATTTTGAATACTTTTTCAACGTTTGCATCCAAATTACTCTTCTTCTTCTTCTTCTTCTTTGTCTGCCATTTATATGGAGGCCTCACCTTTCTCCTTCCATTGCAACTTGTTGCCATTTTGCACCTACTGCTTGTGCGATTGAGTTTGTCCATCGGTCTGGTGGTCTGCTCGTAGCTCATTTTGTGTGTGGGGTTTCCAGTTCATGATGGTTTGCGTCCTAAGTTTGTCTGTCATTCTCGAGATGACATCAACGACTATTATTTACTGTCGAATCCATTGATTTGTCCGTTTTTCTGTGAGCGAAACCACAACCATACCGTGTTGACAGTGCCTCGGGCATATTTCTCACACTTGTTTCCCTTCTACATCTGAGAATGATTCGCATTGCTTTGTTTTGGAGCTTTTACATGCTCTCCATTTGGGCATGGTTTCCTGTTTATAGAAATGATGTACAATAGTCGAAAAGTTTGGACCATGGCGGCTTTGTACACAATGATTGTGACTGGGATATTGAGGTCCTTAGATGAAGATGGAGGCTTATGGAATAGGATTTGCATTCCTTTCGTGGAAAGTATCATGATGTATGACAAAAGCAAACTCACTGTCACAAGTGTGTTTTCGAGCAACTTGCTTCGACAAATTCAGTTTAGAGTTTGCAAATCTGAATTTAAGTACCCGCATCCAATGAAGTCCAATGAAATTGGCTCACTGTTTGCCACATGCGAAAATCGAATTTCGCATAAAAATTCATGAGAAATGAACCGAAAACGTTTCCACATGCAATGAATCATTTTCGCATGGGGCATATTGCTATGTAATGTTCAGCTTTCCCATGGGACAGGCAGTAAATCCGAAGACAATTACCCAAGCTTATATGTTGCTCAAAAACACACTTGTGAGTTCTCTTCTATCACAAAATGGTTCCCTCGATGAATCTCTTTCGCAGCATCCAAGGTAAACTACTAGCTTTTCGGGGGGTTTGTTTTCGCATTCACCGAGCACGTAAAGCACAGTACGTAGTGTGTTGACGAGTGGGAATACAACCCTTACCTTGGGCTCCGTATGTAGCACTCCTATTCGTCAAAGCAATTTGCAAGCAGGCACGTAATGTACTATTACAATAGAGGGGGGGCAGGTAAACACCAGAAAATTAAACAAAAAAAAAATTCGCAATAACTAAACTGTGCCAGTTCCTCGAAACGAACACTGTCTGAATCTGAAGCATTTAGTAAAACGAACTCACTCCATTGTATCATTTAATTACTTTCAAAGGAACATCACATGAAGTCGTGTGTGTGTGCTCTTTGTGATGATAACAAAACACACAGTTGCATTATGAAGAATTACGGTACACAAACAGAAAAATCGTATGAGTGCGATTAATGTTGCTGATGTTTTAATGAAAACATCAAGAATGACACTGAAAAATTACTTCTGTTACACCAAATAAAATGTGCATTTGGATGATGAGCACTCATACTGAACGGTGGAACAAGATAAAAAAAAGAAAAATTCTTATAAACTGGAAATTTTCAATTATGAATGCTTCTAAAAGCCCCCCTCTCGAATGAGAAATCTCGAATGATATAGGAGAAGGAAAAATCTGTGCTAAATTGTGAATAGAGCTAATAGAATTCATTCATGTCTGTTTGTAAAATGAAGAACGAGACAGGATTGCCAGAGTAGAGATGTGCGGGCCGAGGTTTGTTCAAGGCCCGCCCGGCCCGGAGCCTGGTTCGAAGTTCATTTGTGAAGCCCGATCCGAAGCACTTCGGGCCGAACCGGACTAGGACTTTTCACGGACTGCCCGATCGAGAGAATTCGTTATAAAATCAAACTTCTGAGCAAAAAGACTTATTTTTCCATAGGCAAACGCAAAAATCTGGCATGTTTACGGCGAATAAAGAAGTCAGAGATGTACTTATTTATCAGACGGGTCGGGCCGGATAAAAATTCGGATCGCCCGAAGGTTTACTCTATGCCAGAGCAATAATAGAATGGTGTGTACTCTGAATCTCCGCATCATTATAAAATTATTTCATTTTTAAGATGCACACTGTATAGAAAGATGCGCACGTCATAGAAAAAGAAATCTTCACGTTTTTCCATCCTAAATTAAATTCTCCAGATTATTTTTCTTTCGACAGTTTCACAAGAACGTAATGGAATACACACACAGACACAGGTGAAAATAAAATACCGAGTCTTCGAAATGGAACCTGTGACTAAGCAAAATGAGAAGAGGAGTGCAGAAGAAGAAAAAAAAACTATTTAATTTAATAATCCACGACGTACATAACACTGTGTAACGACCCCCATTCACCTATAACATCAAAAAGTCTTGACTTTGTCGAAACGATGAGAATCACAAAGATACTTAACTACCTTAAATGACTTGATTAAAATTTCGAAAAAAAATTTTTTTTCCTCTTCTCCACTCATTAAACATGAATATAATTAAATTCTCTATAGGAATAATATCTCGTTCAAGGAATAATCATTTCCATGCTGGTGGTGGTGGTGGTATAGGGTAAAATTAATGGGCGATTTGTATTCGCACCACGTTAACAAAATGACAATAAAAAAGGTGACGAAAAAGTAATCCACGATAATATGGTTAACACACCTCGGTGGCATAATGGAATGGATAAATTAAAGCCCGAAAAGAGATGTGTTTGTATATATACACCACAAATGAATTAATGATTTTCAGCCCAGTAATCAAAACCACGAGGACCAACCAGATAACGTACAAGGAATGACTGTAAAGGAAACCCAAAAAAAATTCTCTTTGTAAGTCCGGGCAATAATCATCACCTTCCCATGCATGTATTTTGATGGCATATGAGCGAAGATTTTTTCACACTAGTGCGAGAAACCTTTTTTTATGGCACGCTATCGAGCTTTTCTCGCACACCGTCGAGCCGTTATCTTCTATAAGCCATCAATTTAGGGGTCGTACTCAAATAACATTGGGAAAAGTAGCAAGAGTTTTGTCGATTAACTGGAATGTAACTATTTTTAACACGTCCAAACAACTAAATGCTTTTGCGGATAATACCTCTTGCGAAGAGGAACGATCAAGGTGAAGGAAAGTCTAGTGGAAATGGATGAGACGACTAACAAAGTTGCACTGGCGAGGACAAAACCAAATACTTGATACTACACAGGAGCCAAGGATGCAGAGCTGGACAAAACATGACCGTAAATGAGTACAACTTCGAAGTGGTATAATCTTTCAAATATCTAGGGTCCATTGTCAGCTACGCAAATGATATAGATGCAGAACTTAAAGAGCCATTCACCAATTCCCACGCCTAAAATCACGAATTTCAGACCCCCTTCACTTTCGCACGTCAATATATAATTAGAAAATTTCAAAAATGTGTGAAGCAACGACTATAGTCATTCGACTACAGAAGCACACAATCACACCGAATGTATTGTTGAAAAAAACTATAATTTCAAAAATATGTTGTTTCCACCACAGCAAGTATGCCGGTATTTTACTGCACACGATGTCTTGTCGACCTCGGCTTCGCCTCGAAACGACAATCGATCTCTAGTGCGAGAAAATACATTCATACCTACCTCGGTAGAAAAATAACTATTTCATTCCAGTGCACCGAGAGTATCGACCGCATATTCATATTCATATTACGAATCTGGCACTTCGCAAATTGCATCTCATTCGGGGCGAGAAACACACACATTCCGCCTCTATTGTTAGCTAGCGTTGTACAAAGTTTTCAGATATGCAATTAAAATTCTACTTCAGAAATAACTTAAACCGTCAACAAAACACGACACATACGAGAAACACGAGATGTGATGTGCTCACACATTTTATGGTTGCATTCATCAGAGAAAGCATTCATTCGAAAGTCGTTCGTGTTGTGTAGGAAGGAAAGTAAACAAAAATGTTAGCATGAATTAGGTGTGCGGATTGTAATTGAATCTTCTTCACCCCTCTCCTTTCATACAAGATATTCGAATGAACATGATGCAAAATTATAATGCAATTATTCATCGAATGCTTTTGACTTATCTGTGCCAGTACTACACCATTCAATTCACACGCGAATGTGCTTTGATTTTTATCGATTTTGTTTTTCAATTTTGTGTTACACTTCATTCCACATTCTTAATTATATTTGCCAATTCTATCTGCTAGCGAATTGTTATTTGCTGTAAGCTTCAGAGCTTTACCGCATTCGCTATACATAATATGCCTTCAAACCACCCACCAAACTCTATGTCTATACTGAAACAAATGAGTGTGTTAGGGACGGCTTACGAACGTAAAAAAAATGATTGATCAGGATGTCTATTTGTGACAGCTGTATCATTTCTTATCGACAATAAGAAAAACGATGAACCAGATAATTATCTACTGATATGACTGTCGTCTGCGAAAGGATAAAGTGATGGAAAGCAACCACTTCATCAAATTAATCGAATGTGGTGTAAAATGGCGACAGACATATTGTGCACGCATCAATTTGCGTTTCAGTATTTTCACATTCGGAATATTTTTGTTGAAGTGGTTGCTTTCCGTCACTTTATATCCTTCTTATCGATCATAGGACCACAGACGATCTCAAATCTTACCAATGCTATAGGGAAGAACTGAAACGGCTGAGCATTTACCATCCAAATACCCTCTGCATGTCAAAAAGTCTCCAAACTTGCAAACAATAGAACGGAAAAAATTCCAACCATCAGTACAAATTGTTCTTTTATTGGTGTGTTCGACACGTGGGGTCCTGATCCGAACACTCTTATGTACTTTTCATGACTTGCGATGACTCCCGGATGATTTGTGATTATCCGGAGTTCACGTGACTTTTTGTGTCTTTAAGAAAATGTAACCCGACTTTCCGGACCCCTCGATTAGACTTGCTGAATGCATTTATGTCAGAATAAGCTACTACACGTCATTGCTACAAGCACAACTTGGAACACATTTGAGCCATGATGAATTACAAGTAGCTGTTGCATTACGCCTTGGATTAAAAATATTGCAATTCCCATAGATGTGTTGGTGGAGCGAAAGTTAACCAATTTGCTAGACATGGATTATCATGCGTTGAAGCTTCAGGCACGCTACTACGACACGGAGAATTTTACGATTTACTTCAACGTTCACTTAAGTCTGCAGAAGTTCCAAGTACACGTGAACAACCAGACCAGACGGTAAACGACCTGATGGATAAACTCTTATACTCTTAGGAAAGGGCAAATCGTTGCTATGGGACTACAAATGCACTGATACCTTTGCGAAGCCGCACATAAACCGAACTTTTAAAGAATTAAGAATGGCCCGCAAAAAATGCAGAAAACAGGAAATACGAAATTTTAAGAGACCAATTTGAAAGATCAATTTGCTTTTATACCAGTGGCCACAGAAACGTGTGGAGTTTTCGGAAAGAAAGGAAAAAAGTGAATAAAGAAAATTGGACGCAAAATCACAGATTCGACGAATGAGAAAAGAGCAACAAGTTTCCTATCTCAGCGTTGAGCTATTACAACTCAGCGTGGAAACGGTGCTTCAATTCACGCCGTAAATGCGCCAGAAATATTTGAATTTTCGACGCATTTTTTGTCAATTTGACGGTATGACAATATAAAAACTGTGCGTCAAAACAAACATTTCTGCGTTTCTTTTTGAATCTGAAGCGCACTTACGGTGTGAATTCTTGAAACTATTCCACCAGAATTTGTCACAAATATTCTATCTGAAATCATTGTAAAACTTTGTTGAGATGAAATAAGGAAGGTTACACCAAGCGCCTCTCCTACAAGGTCCTATAGAGTAACTTTACTTCGGACATGTTGAGGAGGCTTAACATTTCGTCCGGACTTGAACAGGAACATCAAATCTAGATCATGTATCGGTGAGCTCTTCACAATTGCCATGTGGAAGAGGATGGTGTGTACTTTGCATTGGCTCACAATAAGGCAATGGTGAAAACTGTACCCTATGTTTTATACACATGCCTTTATTGTTAAACTAATTCAATTTAAACTCAAGAACAGCAACAGCATTGTGGTTAAATCATGTTGATATTTCAACACTCTTATCAACATCTTAAAAGGCTCTTCACGCACCAGCTACAATTTTGTACAAAATTGTTTCAACTTTCTTCATGCATTTAGAGTTTCAGATGTCTACCGAAAATAATTCCGAACAAATAATTTAATTTATTCGTTTACTCCGTAATCTAATACGTACCGTTTCAGACAAGCTCAAGCTGAAACAGAACAAAGTTTTAGTCATAAAGAGAAAAATTAAGAAGAAAACTGTGATCGTAAAACTTGTGCTGAAATTTACACGCTACCATGAATTACGCACCATTTCGTTATATTTATTAACGTACGAAGGGGACAACATTTCTTGACACCAATTGCCTATTTTCGAAGCTTTTACTCTTGGCAATTTCCTCTTCATATATGGCAATTCCCTGTCAATTCGCACCAATTCCTCTAGTCAGTAGCACCTCGTTAACGTACACAGCCAGCGATGATATGAGAGATTAATTATAATTGAACGATTGTGTTGAATTCATTCTAATAAATTGCATCAACATAATGAATTCTACAAATTTTTGCGAAGCACGTTTATAACATTCATTCGTTATGTGCAATCAAATTTTATTTACTGCCTGTCCCATGCGAAAGTTGAACATTACAAAGCAATGTGCCTCCTACGAAAATAATCCATTACACGGTGGAATCTTTTCGGATCATTTTCCACACTAGCTTTTAGCTCGGATATGCAAACTTTACACGTACGAAAATACAGTTATGGGCCGTTCATAAATGACGTCACGCGTTAGGGGGAGAGAAGGAGTCACAAAAATTGCACGTGACTGGACGATGGGGGAGTGTGAGCGTTTTTTTGGGGCAATAATGAACTTCGTATCGCTTTCGTTGTTGAATTAGTTAGACATAGAGAGCATCTTACCTATTGAGTTTAAGAAATCGAACCCGATTCCATACGATTCATATTATCCGTCAATTCAACATTGTCTTACAAAACGGGGGCAAGACTTGTGGAAAATATTTTTCGGCGATGGCACAGTTGAACGAGCATGTCGAACACATGCACAATTCTAAGCCGATGGAAATTACGAAAATGAGACCTTGTCGAATTGCGGCTTGAAGAGTCCATGAAATGACGGCAACTATTTCAAACCACGAAGACTCCGAGAACATGGAATCGTTTAATCAAGACGAAGTTGAGCCAGTCAGCATGTTGGAACTTATTTGTAAAGAAAGAAACAATGAAAAGTCTCATTTTCTTATCGAAAATTGTCGTTTTTTGTACGACAATCGAAAACTTGTTGTTCGAAACGTTTTTTAAAAATACATTTTTCGACATTTTTAAGACAGTGAAAAGCGGACGAAAGGGTAGGGGGTGTCTTAAGTCTACCAAAAGTAGTGGACGTCAGGGAATGTATATTAGAGGGTATAGCCGAATGAAAATTTTCCATATACAAATTGGCAGAAAATTTGTATCTAAAATGACCGGTGGCGCTGCAATTTTTGTT